>PVJS01000536.1:32632-125595 GCA_004027185.1 Glis glis | reverse complement strand
TACCTCCGCGCTACACCCCCGGCCCTATTTTTTTTTTTATACTTTATTTTGAAACCGGGTCTCACGAAGTTGCAGAGGGCCTCACTAGGCAGAGAGAGAGAGAGAGAGAGAGAGAGAGAGAGAGCGCGCTGAGGCTGGCCGCAAACCCAGATCCTCCGGTCTCCGCCTCCCAAAGTACTGGGATTATAAGTGTGCGCCACCACGCCTGGCTTTACCTGTTTCTTTCAATATTTTCCTTCAAATTTCCAGTTTACAGTAGTCCCCACTTATCCATGGTGATACATTCCAAGACCCCCAGGGGATGCCTGGACCCACAGGTAATATCACACCTTATGTGTAGTATTTCATTTTTTCCTATACATACACATGTATGGTAAAGTTTACTAATTGGGCACAGTAAGAGATTAACAGCTATAATAATAAAATAGAACAGTTATAACAATATACTGTAATAAAAGTTATGTGAATATGCACTCTCTCGCTTTCTGAAAATATCTGAATATACTGTTTTTATATCTTCTCCTATGATGTGAGATGATGCAGCATCTACAATAGGACTTGGCGTGAGTTGAAGTGAGGTATGGCTAGGCATAGTGATGGAGCAATCCCGGGATTGATGGAGCAGCCCCAGGCTGCTTTGGATCTGAGGATCAAGCCAGGTGGATGCCAGTTGACCACGAGTAACTGAAACCACAGAAAACTAAACAGGGGATAAGGGGTGACAGGTGTACATGTGTTACTTCAATAAAATGAAACATAAAAAATGGTATGATGGCTTCTACTTCTGAAAAGGACACATAAAAGATACATTTTTTTTGATGCTATGGCTGTGTGAACATGCCTGGATTATACCATTTCCTTTGATTGATATTTTAGCTGAGTATAAAATGCTAGCACATGTATTATTTTTCTTTGAAGTCATTTCTTTTTTTTTTTTTTTTTTGCGGTACCAGGGATTGAACCCTGGGGCATTCTACCTCTGGGCTACACCCCCAGCCCTATTTCTTATTCTTTATTTTGAAATGGTCTCACTTAGTTGCAGAGGGCCTCACTAAGTAGCTGAGGCTGGCCGCAAACCCGGATCCTCTGATGTCAGCCTCCCAAGTACTGGGATTACAACTGTGCGCCACCACGCCCAGCTGAAGTAATTTCTTTATTGTATTCTGTTCCTGGGATGTCCGATTCAATTGTTATTTCTCATTGTTTGTACGTGACTTACTCTTCACCCCTCTTTTCACTCTTCTAATACTTTCCTTTATTCTAGTCATGCAGAAACTTATTGAGAACGTGCTTGCTCTTGCGCTGTTTTTACTCTGCGCTGGGCCCTTGCAAGAATTCTTTGGGTCCAGAGTGCGTGTTCTTTGGTTCAAGAAGTTTTTCTTTGATTATGTCGTTTATAATTTCTTTTTCATTTCCCTGTTCTTAGATTTCTTCAGCCCTATTACTTGGCTGCTGGATTCTGGTCTGCGCCTCTGCTGTCCAGGAGATTTTCTCAAATTGATTGTCCAATATTTCTATAGAAATTTTTCTACTTATATCATTTTAAAAATTTCTAGTACCTCTTTAGGTCTCTGATCTTTTGAAAGATCATCTTTTGATTTGAAGTATTAGTGATCTGAGTATGGTATCTTCGAAACTATATAGTTTTTTTTGTTGTTGTTTGTTTGTTTGTTGTTGTGGTGCTGGGGATGGAACCCAGGGGTATTCTACCTCCGAGCTACACCCCCAGCACTATTTTATTTTTTTGTTTTGAAACAGGGTCTCACTAAGTTGCAGATGGCCTCACTAAGTTGCTGAGGCTGGCCACAAACTTGTGATCCTTCTGTCTCAGCCTCCCAAGTACTGGGATTACAAGCGTGCGCCAGCACTACCAGCTGCTATATGTATTTTTTTTTTTTTTTTGGCGGTACTGGGGATTGAACCCAGAGGCATTCTACCTCTGACCTACACCCCCAGCCCTATTTTATTCTTTATTTTCGAAACAGGGTCTCACTAAGTTGCGGAGACCTCACTAAGTAGCTGAGGCTGGCCGCAAACCCGGATCCTCCGTTCTCAGCCTCCCAGGTACTGGAATTACAAGCATGTGCTACCACGTCTGGCTCCATATGTACTATTTTTAATTTGAATTAGATAGGTGTTCCTTCTGTTGTCTGTTTCCTCTTTTTTTTTTTTTTTTTTTTTTTGCAGTACCGGGGATTGAACCCAGGGGCGTTCTACCTCCGCGCTACGCCCCCGGCCCTATTTTTTATACTTTATTTTGAAACCGGGTCTCACGAAGTTGCGGAGGGCCTCACTAAGTAGAGAGAGAAAGAGAGAGAGACAGGGAGGAGGGGAGAGAGAGAGCGCACACGAGCTGAGGCTGGCCGCAAACCCGGATCCTCCGGTCTCCGCCTACCAAAGTACTAGGATTACTTAATTTCATTTTGTTTCTCTTTGACTTGTCTAAAGCGGCCCCTTCTCTTTGCAGCTACTAAGCGTGTGGTACCCCCTCCCATGCTCAGTCCTCTGGGGGCTGCCACTCTGCTTATCACACTTCCCGTGCTTTAGGGGGAGTAGAGACCAACACCTGGCATGACACCCCATTCTAACTGGAGCAGGTGTGTTTGTAACAGCGTTACATATTCTCTGACAGATTCTGAGAATGGAATGCTGGGGTAGGGGTTTTGAACATTTTTATTTTGACAGATATTGAACAGAGTATCCTTTTTGATCAACTGCATAAGAAATTGTGAGCAAATAGTAATGTGCCTTTTGTCTTCTGCTTCTGTCTACAGGTTTCAAAGACTTTTAACAAACAAGTGACGCACGTTGTTTTTAAAGACGGATACCAGTGCACTTGGGACAAGGCGCAGAAGCGAGGGACCAAGCTTGTTTCAGTGCTCTGGGTTGAAAAGTAAGTTGCTATTTTATTTTTTGGCTGAAGTTATCTAGTATTGATAAAATTCTGGTATTGAAATTTTGCATGGATCATAGAACCAGATACAAATTTTTCATCTCCGCCTCTTATTGGACAATAATTTAATATCTTCAAGCCTCCAGTAATAAGCAGCAAGTGTATCCCAGGTGCTCCAAAGAGAGGAAGATGAACATGACAGCGACCTCAGAGAACTGCTTTCCTAGGTGAGGGGGAGAGAGAATGCCAGAGTGGGCAGGCAAGGCCATGCAGGCAGCCCCTGGAGCCCCACCTGCACTGGGCAGCATCCCCTGGAAAGACACAGTGTCGAATGGCCATGCCTTACTATTAACTTTTTTTTTTAAGTTGGTAGACTGTATTTGGGAAAACGCACTTGATCTCCTTATAGGCTCATACACACTTCTGACACCAGATATGTGGGGTTTTTTCACACCAAGCACATTTCTCCAGCTGTCTGAACATCAGCCAGGTGTCCTACAATCCATTTCAATTCTGACACCGTCTGCCTGGAGCTAGCGCTATGTACCTGGCGCTAACATCAGCCCCGCAAGGTAGGGGCTCAGCCCCACACGTTTGTCGCCCCCCTTGAGATGTCCATCCAGGCCTCTGCTACTTCTGCCTGACCAGCTGTAACTCTGTTCCTAGACTCCTTCCTGGGTTAGATCGTTTGCTGGAATGGCCCACAGAACGCAGGGAAGCACTTCCCTGGCCTTTCCTGGTTTATTATGAAGGAAGCCTCTGGAAGAGATGCACAGGGCAAGGAATGGGGGTGTCTGTGCACAGAGCTTCCAACCCCACACCTCCAAACCTGTTCTGTGGCCTGGAAGCCCATCAATCCTCCCTGTAAGGAGTTTACAGAGCTTAATCTCCAGTCCCAACTCCCTTTGCTGGAGGCAGGTGGGTGGGGCTGAAAGTCCCAGCCCAAACCCAGGGCCTTGCCCTCAGGCACTCCACCCCAAACTCCAGGAATCATTAGAAACAACAAAGACTCTTCACTTAGGAATTTCACGGGTTTTGGAACTTCTTGTCAGGAACTGGGGTGTGTGTGTGTGTGTGTGTGTGTGTGTGTGTGTGTGTGAGATACTGAGAATTGAACAGGGGCATTCTACCTCCAAGCTACACCCCCAACCATTTTTATTTATTTATTTATTTATTTATTTATTTATTTATTTATTTTTGTGGTACTGGGAATTGAACCCAGAGGCATTCTGTCTTGGAGCTATACCCCCAGACTGATTTTATTTCTTATTTGGAAACAGGGTCTCACTAGGTTGCTGAGAGCCTCACTAAATTGCTGAGGCTGTCCTCGAACCTGCAATCCTCCTGTCTCAGCCTCCCAAGTACTAGGATTACAAGCGTGTGCCACCACTCCTGGCTTATTTTTTTGGTTTTGAAACAGGTTTGCTGGGTTGCTGAGGTTGGTCTTCAGTCTGCAATCCTCCTGTCTCAGCCTCCCAAGTACTGGGATTGCAGGCATGTGCCACCACGCCCGGCTCTTTTTTTCTTTTATTGCTTGTGCATAAATGTCATATCCAAGAAATTATTGCCTAATCCACGGTACAAAGATTTACACATATGCTTTCTTATAAGCGTTTTACAGATTTATCTCTTATTATTTAGGTTTATGATCTACATCGAGTTAATTTTTGTATATGGTGTGAGTCAGGGATCCACCTTTGCTGTTTTGCATGTGGCTATTTGCCCAGTGCCATTTGTTGAAGAGATTGTTGTTTTCCTGTTAAGTGGTCTTGGCCACCCTTGTTGGAAATTGGTTGACCCTAGATGCATGGGTCTGTTTCTGGATTCTCAATTCTCTCTGACCTGTAGGTTTATCTTTATGACACTATCACATAGTCCTGGTTACTGTGGCTTTGCAGGAAGTTTTGAAATTGGGACATGAGTCTTCCAGCTTTGTTTTTCTTTTTCAAGATTGTTTGGCTATTGGAGGTCTCTTGCATTTCCATGTGAATTTTAGGATCAGCATATCAATTTCTGCAAATAACTAAATAAATAAAAATAGGGAAGGGGCAGCTGGAATCCGAATAGAGATTGTGTTAAGTCTCTATGAGAGTGTTGCTGTATTGATAATTTAATCTTCTAACCCATGAACACAGGATGCATTTTTCTTTTTTTTTTTTTTTTTTCTTTTTTATTTTGCGGTACCGGGGATTGAACCCAGGGGCATTCTACCTCCGCACTACACCCCGGCCCTATTTTTTTATACTTTATTTTGAAACCAGGTCTCACGAAGTTGCGGAGGCCTCACTAGGTAGAGACAGAGAGAGACAGAGAGAGAAAGAGAGCTGAGGCTGGCCGCGAACCCGGATCCTCCGGTCTCTGCCTCCCAAAGCACTGGGATTACAAGCATGTGCCACCACGCCCAGCCAGGATGTATTTTTCTGTGTTGTTTTGTGGTGTTCAATGTACATGTCTTAAACTCCACAAATTAATTCCTAAATATTTTATTTATGTAAATGGAATTATCCCCGTAATGTCGTTGTTAAATTGTTGGTTGCTAGCATATAGAAGAACACCTGAGTTTTGCCTATTGATTTTATGTCCTGCAGCTTTGCTGAGTTTGTTGATGTGCTAAGTATTCTTGTGCATTCCTTAGGATTTTCTGTGTACACTGTTGTGTAGTCTGTAAGTAGAGGTAATTTTATTTCTTCCTCTCCAATCTGGCTGTGTTGTACTTCTTTTTCTTATCTAATTGCCCTGGCTAGAATCTCTAGCACAATTTTGAGTACTCATAGTAAGAGTGGATACTCTCATCTTGACCTTAGGAGAAAAGCTTTCAGTATTTCATTAAGTATAATGATAGTGATAGGTTATTTGTAGATGCCCTTTCTTCAGACTTCTATCCTGGCTTTCTGTTCTTTTACTTTCTGTCTTTTTTATATCCTTAAATGTTGTTAGATTTTGTCAAATGCTTTCTCTGCGTCTATTGATAATCATGTGGATTTTGTTCTACATTCTATTAATATGGTGTGATTAGTTCTATGTGGTGAACCAACCTTGCATTCTTGTATCACTAGGGTAAATCCTACTTGGTCATATGTATACTACTTCCTTTTTTTTTTAATTGCTAGACCAGTTTGCTAGTATTTTTTATTATTTTGTAATTGACATAATTGTACACATTTGGGGGGTACATTGTGATCATTTGATACCTGTATGTATAATGATCAAAGCAGTATAATTAGTATTTCTTTGTGTTAGATATGTATAATAAGTTGTTACAAACTGCAGTCACCCACCTGTGCTATAGAATACTAGAACTAATTCCTCCATTGAACCGTATTTTGGTACCCATTACCCAACCATTGTCTCCTCTTCTCACTGCCCTTTCCAACTGTCAGTGACCTCTGCATTTCTCTCTACATCTATGAAATCAAATTTTTTTAAACTTCCACGTATGAGTGAGAACATGCAGTGTTCGTCTCTCTGTGCCTGGTTTATTTCACTTCACATAATGTTCTCTAGTTCTGCCCATGTTACTACAAATGACAGGATTGTGTTCTTTTTATGACAGAATAATGATCCACATTTTCTGTATCCATTCATCCACTGAGGGACGCCTTGGCTGATTCCTTATCCTAGCTATTGCGAATAGTGCTGCCATAAACGAGGGGGTGCAGGTATCTCTTTGATATTCTGATTTTGTTGGATTCATACCCGGTACTGGAATTGAAGGATCCATATGGTGGTTCTGTTACTCCATCCTGATTCACATTCCCACCAGCAGTGTCTGAGCTCTCCTTTCCCCTGGCCAGCACTAGTCATTGTTATGTGCACTTGTCTGTCTTTTTGATAACAGCCATTCTGACTGGGGTGAGGCAAGACCTCATCATGGTCGTGGTTGCATGTCCCTCACGGTCCCTGTTGTTGAGCATTTGTGCATGTACTTTTCGGCCAGTTGTGCATCTTTTGCTAGCACTCTTATTTATTTTGTACCTGGATTCACAGGGGCTGTTGGGCTGTAGCCTTCTTGTGAAGACCTTGTCTGATTTTTGCTATCAGGGCAATACTGCCATTATCGAATGAATTGGGAGGTGTTCCTCGACGTTTGAGAAGTTTGTGAGGATTGGTATTCTAGTTAAACACCTGGTAGAACTGACCAGCGACACCATCTGTCTGGGCCTTCTATTGTGGAAAGTGTTCTGATTGTTAATTCCGTCTCTTGTTTAGGTCTGTTCAGATTTTCTATTTCCTCTTGAGCTAGTTGTAGTAGTTTGTGTCTCTAGGGTTGTGCGGGTCACCCGGGCTGTCTGGTTTGTTGGCACAAACTTGTTCCTAGGTCTGTATTATAATCTGTTGGTGATTATAATACAGAATGCCGGGAGTCATCAGGTCAGTAGTAATTGGTTCTTGATTTTACTGATCTGTCTTGATTGGTCTTGCTAAACTATTGTATGCTTTTTTGATTATTTTGAAGAGCCAACTTGATTTTGTTGATTTTTTTCTCTCTTGTTTTTCTGTTCCCTGTTTCCACTGTAATCTTTATGAGTTGCTTCCTTCTGCTTGCTGTGGGTTCGCTTTGTTCTCTTGTTACGGGAGGAGCTTGGAAAACAGCAAAGGAAGGGTCTGGCTGAGCTGCGGGGAGCCCTGTCCACAGAACCCGGCAGCACGCAGGCCTTCTCCCGCTCCCTCCTGTGCAGTAGACCTTTGGAAATTCTGGAAGTTCTGCCATTTGTCCAGAAGCTCTGCTTTTCGTTTTACTTTTCCGTCTTTTCTCCCTCTTAATGTTCACCGGCCCTTTTCCTCCATCGATTCCGCTCTACCATTAAGTCCATTTGCTACAGTTGATGCTTTCGTGTTCTTGCCTGATCATTTCAGCATCTCCGAGTTGGCATAGTTTTTCCTACAGACTGCGTCATATCCTCCTGGCTCTTCGTGTGGCACGTAATCTGGGATGTATTTTGGACATCATAAGCAGTGTGTAGACTCTGGATTCTTTTGTACTGCTGGAGAGTTTTGATGTTTTTGCTTATTCATTGGAAGCTGAAGTGCAGACTGGTTGATTCACGACCTGCGTGGCCTTTGCCAGGACCGGCTGAGCTCCGTTAGCCTGGGCCAGGCCCGTTGGCCTCCTGCACGTGTGCGCGGGGCTCAGCCAGAGACGGGGACTGTATGCTCACACTTCGAACTTCTTATTCTGGTTCTTTTATACCCTGACTCCTTACCTCCTGCGCTTCTGTCCGGCTCCTTCCCTGAGCTCTTCAGAAGGATGAACCCCAGGTTCTTGGGGTACCTCTGAGCTGTCCAGCACCCTCCCTCCCCCGGAGACCACTGCCCTCTCAGCAAAGACACAGGACGTGTGGCGAGGCCGCAGACATGGCTTCCCTTTAAACATTGCCTTCCCCCAGTGTTCAGAGCGCTCAGATAGTTGGTTTTTGTTTGTTTTTTCTTTCATAGTCCCATATTTGTGAGAGTTGGTTTGCTAGTAATAAGCAAATGTGGAACCCAGAGTGTCTCTCGCCCCATGTCTGGAACCAGTCTCTTTTTTATTTTTGTGTGTGTGTGTATGTGTGGTGCTGGGGATTGAACCCAGGTTCATTCTACCTCTGAGATACACCCCCAGTCCTATCTTACTTTGAAACAGGGTCTTGCTAAGTTGCCGAGGGCCTCACTAAGTAGCTGAGGCTGGCTGCGAACCCGCGATCCTCCTGTCTCGGCCTCCCAAATACTGGGATTACAAGCATGCAGGCCACTGTGCGGTCTCAGGTCCCGCTCATAAGCCTATTCTTCCCTCTTTCTGCATCCAGGAACTTGCAGCTTCGTCGAAGTTTGCACTCTTTTTTCTGGTTAGAGTTCATTTCGATTGTACGTTGGTGAGCATACTTGGTGTCCCTGATTGAACTTTGTGTTTTATTTTGTTTTCTTGAGGAGGGCGTGGGGGGTTCAGGCCCAGGCAGCTGCCATTCTTCCCTTGGCTCCTTCCGGAGTCCATCTGACTGCCAGGCATTTCTGCACTTAAATATAAAGGCCTCCCAGCTAATGCCAGCGCTGGGAACTCTTGCTAGCAGCTCTGCTGAGGATCCTGGCTTCTCACGCTTCTTTACTGGTGTGTCCACCAATCCCCTCTCTCACTCTCCAAACCCTTCTCTCTCTTTCTGCTCCTTAATTACTGGTTTTTAGAACTCCTTTGCTATCCTGAAAACGTAAACTTTCTTTAGAATTACAAGCATTTTAAAACACACACACACACACACACTTTAAGTGAGAGTACTCGACCTCGTGAGTTATTTTCCTTTGCCTATGTTGGGGAGTCCCACCTTGGAGAGTTTGGGATATATACTTCCAGACTTTTTACTAAGCACATAAAAGCATAAGAATGCATACACAAATATACATTTATACATTCATATTTATATATATGTCCATTTAAATAACTGAGTTTTTGTTGTAAAAAGAACATAAGGTCCTTTAGTTAGATATGTATTAAAGAACATCCTTCCATGCTTGCACAGAGATATATTCTGCTGTTTTTAACACACATAAAATATTCTTATAATAGATGTCCAGTAATTTATGCACCCGATTGTCAGTGAGCGTGAAGTTTCAGAATAGCATGCCATTGCGCCTCTGATACATCACCTTTCCACAGACTCTGCATCTTTCCACAGGTTAAAATTCCAAGAGTTTCAAGGATTTGCATGTGTAAGTTTACAATAGATGCATTTCCCTGATTGTGAGTGAGCTTGAGCTTCCTTCCCCAGAAAGCAGCAGTAAGAGCCAAACTGACCTTTAATTTTAAGGATCCTACTAGTCTCCTCTGTTACGTGCAAGGCCGGGGTGAACATTAAGTGGTGAGGTCGCTAGGTGTCGCTGGAGTCCCATCTTGCTGGGTTTGTTCTGCTAGGGAGTTTTCTCTTTAAGAGCTGACTATAACATCTGGTAAAATTCTGATGTGGACAGTACAAATTTATATATTGAAAGAATAAACAAAGGTGAAATTAATAAAGGCCATCTTGGCTCTCACCTCCAAGTTTTCATGAAGAAAACTGATCATAAAGTTAAGTTTTTAGATAATCACTAACAGATAAATTGACACTGTTCACGGCCTTTGTCCTCGCCAGGTTGAGTCATCGGAAGCCCCTCACCCCTGCGATTAATGTTTCCCATGGCTCAGCACTGTCCCTGCAGCCGCAGCTTAGGGACCCGTGCGAACCCTTCCTACGCTCGAGTCCGTAGACCCCGAGGCCCTCCATCCAGTGGCCCACTCCCCCTCCCACCTGTCCCACGGTCTCCTGGCCTTTCCTTGGTGTCTGTGACCGTGGCACGGTTGCAGATTGCAAGAGGACCCTGTCCCTACCATGCCTCAGGCGGTGCGCAACCTGGGGTGCTTGCTGACAGGGGCACCTTGGTCGCAGCCCCGGACGCTGTGCTCCCTGCACGGCAATGGGGTCCTTTGCGTTGACTGGCCTGGCGGGAGGGCAGTGTCCTGTGAGTGGGCACTGAGACGGCCGAATGCTATTGCTGTGACAGATACATGGAAAGACGCCATTGCAGTCGGGCGGGGTGGTGCACGCTTGTAATCCCAGTACTTTGGGAGGCGGAGACCGGAGGATCCGGGTTCGCGGCCAGCCTCAGCTCTCTCTCTCTCTCTCTCCCTGTCTTTCTCTCGCACTCTACCTAGTGAGGCCCTCCGCAACCTCGTGAGACCCGGTTTCAAAATAAAGTATAAAAAAATAGGGCCGGGGGTGTAGCGCGGAGGTAGAACGCCCCTGGGTTCAATCCCCGGTACCGCAAAAAAAAAAAAAAGACGCCATTGCTACACAACACAGTGTCTTTGCTTTGCTGTCACGGGAAGTGCAGCATGTGGCCGTGGCTGGGAAATGTTTAAGGCGAGTGTCCCTCTCCCTGCACTCCGCAGGGCATCCGGATTTCTACCCTGGGCACAACACTTTGGCGTTGAAGCCTTATTTCACTCTTGGCAGAATTAGTTGTATAGAGCAAGGCAAGTTTATTAGGACTTGAAAAGTTATAAAAAGAAGGTCAGCAAACCCATAATACAAGTTGTCTCTTCTTACACAAGTTTCTATGCCCTGGGCTTGTATTCCCTTAAAATCCAGGGTGAAATCGGGCCTTCTGTTAGTGGCGGGTCCAGAGGCCCTGCCTTTGGGCTGGGGCGGGGGAGCCCCTCGGCCTGGCAGAGCGAGTGAGGGGTGGAGGGAACCAGGGCCTCTGGAACCTGCGGCGCTAGCTCCCTGGGTTTTCAGAGGGGTGCTGGACGGATGCTGGTGGTCAGGAGACCCATTCCCTTAAGCTCACAGTCCGGTCCTCTTTGCAGAGTCTTTGCACGTCCACGACACGCGCATCCTGTAGTTTGAGAATGATGAGCAGGGCCTTAGTGACATGAGGCTCCCAGAAGGAAGAGAGTGAGTCCCTTCAGTGTGTGCCTAAGGACAGAGGGCGGTGAGCTCGGTGGTGTGGTAGCCCTGGATGAACCCCTTCTCCGGTGTGCTGTACTTTCCTTTTGTGGTTTGCTGTGATGTTTCCTTCAAATGCCTTTCCCTTACATAGTTACCAAGTTCTTTCTGTTCTTTATTTTTCTTTATTTTTTTTTTTTTGGTGGTACCGGGGATTGAACCCAGGGGTATTCTACTGCCTGGCTACACCCTCAGCCCTATATTTTATTCTTTATTTTGAAACAGGGTCTCGCTAAGTTGCAGAGGGCCTCACTAAGTAGCTGAGGCTGGCCATGAACCTACAATCCTCCTGTCTCAGCCTCCCAAATACTGGGATTACAAGCGTGCACTACCATGCCCGGCTCTTTCAGTTTTTAAAGGCCTACTTCAAATACTATCTCCCTGGCAGCTTTCTGAGGAAGTAGCCCAGTGTACTGCAGAGATGCGGGCGCTGGACCCAGGCAGGCTGGGAACGGTGGGGGTGCGGAGTGTGGCTGCAGTGGCTGGGTGAGTTGTGGACCCCGCCTTGGCCTCCTGGGGCACCCCTAAGCCTCCCTGGTTACCGCTGAGTGCTCCAGGGCCTGGTCCCTCGCGGCGCTCCACGTGCCCACCGGTTCAGATTCGCCGACCCTTCTCTGCACACAGAGGCTGTTCTCCGAGCTCCCCAGAGACCCCTGCCTGTGCTGTCCACCGCACCATGGGTCGTGTGTGTGAGGATTGTGGGCTTGCAGGCTGCGGTCTTCAGAACTACATTGTTCACCCTTTTCCTTAGTGCCTAACACAATACGTCGTGTGGGAGGCTGATAAAACACTTTTGCTGAATACACTTAATTGACTGGGTTTAGGGAACAGAGTGGGGGAGCCCGGAGGCTAGGGCCATCTGGGGACAGGCAGAGTCGGTCCCCTGCCCTGCAGGCGTGCCATGGGGAGTCTGAGTGAGGTGTCTCCTGGGAGGATGAGCACATCCGAGCAGGGCTTTGCCAGGGGAGCGGCGCCCCTTTGGTCGGCCTGGGCTCTGTCATGGCAGCAGTTGGAAAACGAGGGTCAAAAAGTTGATTTTGTTTTCAGGGCATTTATTGAAACACTTTTCTTTTTGACCACTAGGTGGGGCTGACGCTCCATCTGAAGAAAAATAGGCTTCTACCCAGAAGCTTTTCTGTCCGTTCAGTGGTTTGATGGAGCACCTGCTGTGCGTGGGTTCTAATGAGGTAGCTCAGGTGGGCGCTGTTCACGTGCAGTGACGTCACCAGCATCAGGTGCTACTTGTTCCTCGTTGGGGGATGGCTCAGCCCAGGGCCCCTGAATTCAGGAAGCAGTCCCTGCAGTTCAGCTCCTGCCACTCTGAGAGACAAGTCACTGGGAAGCTGCTCTCCATCCATGTGACAGACGTGTCTTCTACAGCGGTGGCCTGGGTCGGGTGCACGTTTTGCTGGATCGAATCAGGCCTTGGACCTAATTGCTAACTGCAAAGCAGACTTACTAGTTCTGTACCCTTCAGCAACTGATGCTTTGTGAGGTGAACTTCCTGTCGTAAAGTAAAAAAAAAGAGACATCCTTGCCACCAGGGTCCGTGTGAGCCCCCAGCAGCTGCCGCCCTTTATCTTCGTGGTGATTATATGTACTTTTAGCACTAGGTGTGTGATACTACGATGGCCCGTCCTCTTCGGTCCAGGTGTGTCCTGGCCACACCCACCCCCTTCTGCTATTTTGTTACTGGTATTAGTGGTAAATAGGTGGTATCTGCTCAAGTGAGAACAGACCGGTGAAAATTCAGTTCAGGGTTAAAATCCATGATGGAGGGCACTTTAGAAAGAGGCACAGCTGAGACCCCAGGTGCGCCCCGTTCTCCCCACCCTCTTCCCGCTGCCTGTCTCCTCGTGGGGCCAGCATTCTGCTCACCGTGCAGTCGTAGGCTGGCCACAGTCTTAAGTGATTGGCTTATTTCTTAAATTAACTTTATAAAAATATGATTTACCTAAACTAAAATGCACCCATTTTTAAGTGTACAGGTCACTGTACATGAGCTGTTTTATTCATGTCGCCGCCCCACCAAAATATAGAGCATTTCATCACCTGTAGTCGTTCCCGTATCCCTGTGCGACTGGTGTCCCTCCTGCCCTGGCCACGCCCCAGGCCAGCCCGGTGCGGACTGTGGCTGGAGAGTCGCCTGAGTGTTTGTTACAGGATTTCATTCGGATCGCGTCCCCCGGCCTGAGCCGTTTTACGCCTGATTGTTTCACTCAACTGGATGTTTTTGCGAGTCACCCACGTCGCTGTGTACAGCAATGGTTTAGTCTCCTTGTCGTAGTTGAGCAGCACTCTGTTGCCTGCATGTACCACAAGCTTATCCAATGCAGCCGATGGGAACCTGGATAACTTCCTTTTGGTTATTGGAATAAAGTTGCTATGGCTGGGGGTGCAGCTTGGAAGGAGAACACCCCTCAGTTCAGTGAGATTTTGGGGGGGTACTTGGGATTGAACCCTGGGGTGTTCTACTTCCAAGCCGTACCCCCAGCCCTTTTTATCATTTAAAGCGTGCGATTCACTGGTTTTCAACATGCACAGAGTCGTGCAGCCACCACCACGATTAGCGCATCTTCCTCTCCTCACAAGGAAGCCCGCACCCCAGCATCACTCCCCGGCCCCGCCCATCTCTTCGCCTCTGGACTTCTCTCTTCTGGACGCTTCGTTTCAGAGGAATCACGTCCGAGGCCTTTGTGCTGGCTTCTCAGCAAGGCCCGTCGTGCTGTTGCATGTCTCAGAGCTGCATTCCTTTTCCTGATTAAATAACGTTCCACTATACAGCTACACACACACAGTAAAGAGAGGAACAGACTTTACAAGGCTTATGTTGAAAAACAACTGTCCCTTTCTCCACCCCATTGGTATCCTTGTGTTGTTCCCGCTGCTGCAGCCACCCCGCCCAGGCGTGTGACTGTTTCTCCAGCTCTTTACTTACCTCAGTATTTCTGAATGTCTGGTTGCCCTGGCCCACTGCTGCCTTGATTTTCAGTTTGGACATTATCTCGCCACTTTCTGGCAGGGAAGAGAGAGGTCGGTGTTTAACCGGCTCCCTTCGGGTGTACCCGCTCCCCTATGCATGCACAAACACCTGTCTGCTTTTGCACAAACACCTTACAGTCTCTCTCTGCTCTTTATTCCAGTGTACATGAGGGTTTTCTTTAAGCAGTAGTCAGTGTTTACAGTGTTGTGCCTGCGAGAGTGTGTTTGGCTGAATTCAGAGTCTACCCTGAGTGATTCCATTCACATAAACTTCTTTTCCCTGACCTGGGCCTGGCGTCCTCGAGTCCAGAGCTTCTGGTGACCCCGGTGGCTCCTGGTGCAGGGTGAGTGGGCCTGGTGGAGTGTCACTGCGTGTCAGAGGTCCAGCCTCGGTGACTCTCACACGCGGAGCCCCAGGGGCTCCTGCTCCGAGGCTGGGCGGGGCATCAGTGGCTCCGCGTGGCTCCTCCCCGCCGTGGCCAGCCCTGGCCTTTTTGTTTGTTTGCTATTCAGTTTGCCAGAGAGCTCTTATCTACTCTTTGTGGGTTTATGTCTTTTTGGGGTTTTTTTCACTATCATTTTACTGGGGGCTAGGGGAGGGCAGAGAAAAGCTTGTGCTTATTCGGCTAGGTTTAACAAGGTCGAGACTTCCCGCGTTTATTAGCTGAGTGGTGCTCAGTGGGGCCCGTCCACCCTCGCGCTGTTCACTCCCTCATCCAGGTGCGGCTCCCAAGACACCTGCTGCCACTCCAGCCTCTCCATGGGGCCCTGTCCTCCCTCCCGAGCCTGGGGACCCTTGTCCCTGGAGCTTTTCCTGGCCCCCGGGGACCCATCCTGCCCTTTTGGAGCTCTGCTCTACCTGGTCGTATTTCTTAAAATGACTGTGCTGTTTCTTGCTTGTGTTTCATCCTTTTACTCTTACGTCTTTGCAGATGTCTTTCAGTCTGGCTTCTCTGAGCACAGCTGTGTTCTCATGTCTGCTCTGCATACAGTTTGTTGGGACAGCACGAGCCATTTAGCTTCTGAAAACCCCACTGTATACCCATGAAAGAATGGGAAGGGAAAATAATGTGCTTGTCTTGTTATAAAAATAATTTTGCCATTGCACCCCCTCAAAGAGGTGTCAGGGTGCCAGGGGTCTTGTGAGCACACAGTAGGATTTACGACCCTAAATATCTCCACTGCTGTCCTTGACCACACTACATAAACCATCCTGTGCCATACACACGTTTCTGAAACTTGTTCATTGTTGATGTATCTTAGAGCACTTTCTATACCCATATAGATATATTCTTCATTGCATTATATTTTTCCACTGTGTTATGTTTTCAGGTGTCTGTTTACATATTAGATGTTGAACAGGGGTAGTAGCCTTATGAAAGGTAGCTGGAGATGTGGTCAGGGCCGTATTATAAAAAGACTTGCGCAGAGGGGAGAGAGATTGCTCTGTAGACACAGGAGTGATCGGAAGCTTTTGACTTGGGTTGGGGAGAGATGAGAATGTTCTAAGACTCGTATTTCAGTGCTCTATGAAGGAGGCAGAGAGGAGAAGGCACGGCGGGAGGTCATCGGGAAGTCACCGCGCTGTGCAGGTTGGAGCGGCTGAGTGCCTAGGACGCAGTGGTTGAGGGGTCCCATGACAGGAGCAGCATAATGAGGAAAGAAAGGGCAGGTGGCTCCCAGGTGCGGAGGGGCACACCTGCGGGGAGCTGGGATTGCACACCTGGCTCCCCAGTGTGTCTTGACAAACACACAAAAGGAAACCCAGCTTCGGAGGAAAGACAAACAGTCTCTGGCTTCAGTTTCCTTTGGTCCCTCCTACCTCTGAATTGCCCATTTTATGGCCGGTTTCCTCTCCCCTTGTCCATGTGACACTTCTGCTCTTTTTGAGGGTCATGCCCTAAGTTTGAAGTGTTACAAGTCTAAAATTGTCGCACAAAAATTGTACTTCCAATGCCTGTGTCACTTCTGCACTTATATTTCAAAAAGACCAAAATACCACGTACAGAAGATTTTGAAAAGTTCAGTTTATGTTGACTCTGTATTTGGTATTATATATACTTTTTAAAAAGAAATGTCTATAAATATGACGTGCATGGATTTCCCAGCTTGCAATACACATGCAGATTTAATGCTGTATGAACACAGTGGAGACAAGTACTTATGAGACCGCTTCATCTTAACTGTACAGATGCAGGACAGCTGGAGCCCACGTGGATGAATCATTATTTCCTGCAGCTAATACCAGTGAACACTTACCAAGCCTAATTAGAAGAAAAGTAAGTATGCAGCTTGAATGTACACAGTGGCGGTTATGAATTGACTCGTTCTTATTTTTATTCCTAGAAAACAATACATTTATTTATTTATTTATTATTTCTGTAGTACTGGGAATGGAACCCAGGGGCATTCTACCTCTGAATTATACCCCCAGCCCTATTTTATTATTATTATTATTTTTTTTTTTTTTTGCGGTACTGGGGATGAACCCAGGGGCATTCTACCTCCGAGCTACACCCCCAGCCCTATTTTTTTTTTTTTATTCTTTATTTTGAAACAGGGTCTCACTAAGTTGCGGAGGACCTCACTAAGTAGCTGAGGCTGGCTGCTAACCTGCGATCCTCCTGTCTCAGCCTCCCAAGTACTGGGATTACAAGTGTGCACCACCATGGCTGGCTAAAACTGTACTTTAGAAACATTCTCAACACCTGTCTTAAGTAATATTGCTGTCCATATTCTTCTTTTCACAAAGCATTGTGAGCGGATTACAGATTGTTTTATCCCATGAATGCTTTGACGTAATTTATAAAAATGGGGGAGACCGTGGTTGGCTTCGGGAGAATTAAAACTTGGCCAAAGACGAGCCATCCTCCAGGTTTTTGGTGTTTACTTCAGAATTCTGTGTCTTGTACCTGTCGTAAAGCACCTTCATTATGCTTGGCTACAAAACTTCAAAGCCTGATGCAGATACATCCAAGAGGGAAAAGTTATTTATTACAGGAAATCTGCTTTGCAAATAGAGTCAAAGACACCGCTTTCATTTTCATTCAGTGTCTTTGTTTAAAAGTTTTTATTCCAATTTCTTTATTTGTGGGTAAACCCCTTTCCTGGGCGGCATCAAAGCCGCTTTGTTCTCACACGGGAGTCTCTGCGAGAGGCTCTTTGCTGACTCTGTCCACACAGCAGTCAGCTGTGGGCGAGCGGCACACCTCCTGTGCGTGGCCGCGGCTGTGGCTTCTCCATGTTTCCTGAAGGTAGTCCGCGATGCGTCACCGTGACCTTTCATCTCCGCAAGTCAGTCGCCAGGGCGGGACGGGCAAGCCTCCTGTCTCCCTGCAGCCTCCTGGCGGTGGGAGAGGAAGTACCCAGCAGTCACCTGTGATCCGTGGCAATAAAGGACTTATTGCAAAAACACATCAATAGTACATGCATATTCTCATTTAAAGCATTTAGGAAACACAAGGAAAGCATGCATCTTTCTTGGTGTTCCCTTCCCTTAAAACAAGCGTCTTTCAGTTTGAGGAGGATCCTTCTGGAAGGGAGGTCTTCGGGACCTGTACATCACCATTCACACACACATTCCTGCTCTGCATGGACGGGGCTCTGCTGTGTTACACGGGCTTTTGCTTCCCCACTTGACAGCTGGTTTTTTGTTTTGTGGTGCTGGATATTGAACCCAGGGGCCTTCTACCTCCAAGCTACACCCCCAGCCCTATTTTATTTTTTATTTGGAAGCATGATCTTGCTAAGTTGCTGAGAGCCTTGCTAAGTTGCTGAGGCTGGCTTTGAACCTGTGATCCTCCTGTTTCAGCCTCCCAAGTCCTGGAATTACAGGTGTGCACTACCATGCCTGGCTTACCAGCATGTTTTTGATCATTTCATATTGATTTCATTTGCTGTAATACTCCTCATTTTTCTGCGTGTGTTAACAGCATGAATGTGCCTGTATTGTCAGTTCACATGTAGTGCAGAAACACCTCTTTGAGAAATTTTGATTATTGATGTTATAAAAGATAACGGAAATGGATGAGGATTTTTTTTCCTGTCTTAAAAGCAGTTGCAATATGGTATTATTAATTTTTATGTTCTTTTTGTACAGCGGAAGTGCATGCAGCCCAAGGATTTTAATCCTAAAACTCCAGAAAATGATAGAAGACTTAAAAAAAAATTTGAGAAGATGACTGAAGAGCTACAGAGGCAGAAGACAGCTCTAGGTAAGCCCAGGAATACGAGCGGTCCCATGCAGCTGCGTCCTGCATCCCGGGGAAGTTCCCTGATGGCCAGTGGTGCTCAGGAAGAGATAACTAAGGAGGGAATACACAGTTGTCAGCCAGCAGGGACTCAAGGAGGAGCTGTAATAAACAGAGCCACATAGGGGAGCTGATACGGCACAATGGTCATCGTTGATCAAACTGATGAAACATTTTATTTTATTTTTTTGGTGATGGGGATTGAATCCAAGGGCATTCTACCTCTGAGGTATGCCCCCAGCCCTAAATATTTTATTTTATATATATATATATATTTATTTATTTATTTATTTATTTATTTTGCAGTACTGGGGACTAAATCCAGAGGCATTCTACCTCCGAGCTATGCCCCCAGCCCTATTTTTTATTCTTTATTTGGAAACAGGGTCTCACTACGTTGTGGAAGGCCTCACTAAATAGCTGAGGCTGGCCGCAAACCCGGATCCTCTGGTCTCAGCCTCCCAAGTACTGGGATTACAAGCGTGCACCACCACGCCCGGCTTTATTTTTTTATTTTGAAGGATATCAGTAAGTTGCTGAGGCTGGCCTCAAACCTGGGTTCCTCCTATCTCATCCTCCCAAGTACTGGGATTACAAACATGCACCACCATGCCTGGCTGGAACTTTTTAGGAGTGATTAGAGAAGAAAAGCAAACTTTGATAAGTCTTGTTGAAATAAATTCTGTTTATTTCTTTATATTTAACTTTGTCTTCTTACTAAGTGGTCTTTTTGTTTTCTTACCCCAAGTGGGCAAATCTTAGATGACGCATGCTCTGCAGCCGGGATCCCATGTGGGCGTGCGTGGGTGCTGAGCAGGTGTCTGGAGGCTAGCAGGAGCCAGGACCGAGTTGCTCCCTGGCTCTCCGGCTCTTTAGTGGTCCTGTGATTCTGGCTGAGCAATTTCCCTGCCGTGCCTCAGTTTCCTTGTCTTTAAGGGAGGATGCTGGCACCTGGCAAGGCGTAGGGTCTGGGTGGGGTTCGATGAGACAGTGCAGGTCCGTGTTCCGCACAGTGCCCAGCGTCAGTGTCATCGATCAGGAGGCCGAGGTGGCACAAGGCAGAGGTGGCACAAGGCTGGGGGGGGGCGTTAGTGATAATGGGGGGAAGAGGAAGACTGGGGGAGGAGTCCTTGAAAGGAACCCCATTCTTGAAGGCGGAGGCACCTTCTCCAGCTGAAAGCTGAGTCTTGTTTGTTTTCAGATAACGACGTACCTGTCCTCTTATTTGAACCTCATGGCTTGCTGATGTACAGCCCCACGTTCAAAGCTGGTAGTCACCACAGTGCCATGCAGAAGCGATTACAGGAGATGAAGGAGAAGAGGGAACACCTTTCCCCGACCTGTAAGTGATGCGTTTGAAAACTGTACAAATAGGTGAATAAATATGGTGGAAGGTTCTTTTCTCTTTAACTAGATATTGTTAGCATTTCCTTATTCTAATAGTTTCTCCTGTTTCATTGAAGACTTTTTAATTATTTCCTTCCAGAAAAATCTCAAGCCTCATTAAGAGTTTTGAAGTATATAGTATTTTCCAGGTTTAAAATCCTCTTTGTCATAGCTTCTTTGTAATTTCTAATATCTTTGGAATTTTTTCTTTTTTCAAGAAACTAATCTTCTGACTTTTGAAGGAATTTACTTTGGATTAATATATATATGTATGTATATCAATTTATGTTTTCTTTATCTTTATCATATTAACTTAAGTAATTAATTAGACACATTTCATTTACTTTTCTTTTTTTTTTTTTTGGTACTAGGGATTGAACCCAGGAACATTTTGCCTCCATGCTACATCCCCAGTTCTTTTTATTTTGAAGCAGGTTCTTGCTGTGTTGCTGAGGCTGCCCTCAATCCTGCGATCCTCCTGTCTCAGCCTCATAAATACTGGTGTACAACACCATGCCTGGCAATTGAACACATCTTAATAAAACATTTGATAATGTAGCTAATGGTAAAAATTCATCTTTTTGTTCAGTTTTGCTGCTTGGCTGGGGGCGCAGCCTATAATGGAAATGATAGAGGTTGGGTTTCTGTGTGGAGGGGTAATTAATTTTTTTTACTCAAAACAGATCATGAGTTAATGCATTTTTATTCTTTCCCCCCACATTTTACTGTTATAACCCCTCCATGCATCTATCGTCAGCAATTATATTCCCACGTACTTCATGTATTTCCATAATATTAATTCATAAAGACAGGATTTACACTTTTGATATATGATGTAGTTCAATTACCCTTCAAAATAATTTGGGTCCTTTTGCCCTTCACCAGTTATTTACAAGCTTGCCAGTTTGTCCATGCTTGGAAACTGGATGGCATGAGCCTTTAAATCTTTTTCAATTTGAAGGTTGAACAGCGGTGTTTGTCTGATTTGCTTCTGAGCATTAGTGAGATTGGATGTTTTTTGATATGATTGACCATGACTTGCTGATATGTTTTAATACGCTATTGCTGATTGCCTCTGAATTGCATGTCCTTGTCCATCTGCGTGTTACATTTTTCATTTCTTTCTGATTTGATAGGGCTCTTATTAAGGTTAGACAGTCAATCCACCTTGAATATATATTTGTATATGATGAAAGGTGAGCACCTAGCTCAGTTAAGGTTAGTTTTGACTACACATAAAAAAGAAACACAAAAACTGATGACTTAACTTAGAAGTGCATTTCTCTGTATGTGAAGCCCAGCAGTGGACTTCAGGGCTAGGGTGGCCATTCTGTGGTGTCTTTAAGAGTCTAGGTTCCCAGCGGGCTTGGTGGTACACGCTTTTAATCCCGGTACTTGGGAGGCTGAGACGGGAGGATCACAGTTTTGAGGCCACCTTCAGCAACATAGCGAGACCCTGTTTCAAAATAAATAAAAAGGTCTGGGATAGCCGGGCGTGGTGGCGCATGCTTATAATCCCAGTGCTTGGGAGGCTGAGACCAGAGGATCCAGGTTTGCGGCCAGCCTCAGCTACTTAGTGAGGCCCTCTGCAACTTAGTGATACCCTATTTCAAAATAAAGAATAAAAAATAGGGCTGGGTGTGTAGCTCAGAGGTAGAATGCCCCTGGGTTCAATCCCCAGTTCCGGAAAAATAAAAAGGGCTGGGAGTGTAGCTCAGAGGTAAAATGCCATTGGGTTCAATCCCCAGTACCAAAAAAAAGAAAAAAAAGAGGCTGGTTCCCATCCTTCTGTTTTGCCTTCCTCGGTGCCTGGTTTCCATTCCAAATACCTCCAGCTGAGCGGCTCCCTCCAGCCGCCTTCCCAGAAGTCTGGTCTGACATTCCTCCCTAATTCCATGGGCTACTCCTTGTTACAGCCCACAAGGCAGTGCAGTCCTTAAGAGGATGCAGTCAGAGTTCTGCTGTTAAGAGGGAGCTGAGACTGGAAATTGAAGGAAGTAACCCTCTGGGTCCCAGATGGACACCCAAGTTGGTTCAACAAGTAACTCTGAGTATAGACTAATTTACCTTAGTCTTTATTTATCCCATTACTTTCTTTGCAGAGTTGTCTGCCACCTCGCTGCGTCCAGCACAGTTTAAAACTCAACGGCTGGGAGCTTTGTCTGCTCATCATCCATCTCTAGGTGTTTTCTCCATTTACAGTTGTTCAATCAAGTGTTCTCCGAGAGCTTTGTCTCTCTGCTCGGCTTCCTTATCTAGATTGTTCTCTTTTTACAGTTGTTTTGATCAGTTGTTCTCAGAAAAGTGTCTTTTTTGAATCTCCTTAAAAAATATCTTTGGATATGAGACCTAAATATTTCTTCCTTTTCTTGTCTGTTGCCTACACAGCCTTTCAAGATAACATTTACAGTGTTGTGGGACTGGGGGTGTGTGGTCCGGCAGCGTCCCTGGCCTCTCCCTGCCAGCCTCCCTCCCTCCCCTGTGACATCCAGGAATGTCTCCAGACGTGACCAGATCACGCCTGGTTGGGAACCGAGGCTCTAGTTCTAGAAGTAACTTTTTCGAGCTTCCTTGAAGAAAGCCCCGGTTTTCAAACAGAAGACAAACCAAAAATAATCACTTAACCCTGTTGAGCTTCTTCTGATTAGATTCAGGCAAATTGGCTTTTCAAGGTCCTAATTTTTTTTTTCCCCTGGTGCTGGAGATCGAACCCGGGGTCTCAAAGATGCTGAGTATATGCACCTCACCTCTGAGATACATCCACAGCCCCTTCTAAC
Source organism: Glis glis (assembly GCA_004027185.1). Classification (NCBI taxonomy): domain Eukaryota; kingdom Metazoa; phylum Chordata; class Mammalia; order Rodentia; family Gliridae; genus Glis; species Glis glis. The sequence continues at coordinate 102,854 of PVJS01000536.1, read as the reverse complement.
TTTTATGATCCTGTGAATTAATGTTTTATAAATAATACAGCAAATAGAGATTTTTTTGAAAGTGATTCTCATCCACTGGTTTTGAATGAGGGTTTTTTGTGTTTATCATTTTATTATTAAGTCTGGAATATGTAGTATATGGACAAGTTAACGTGTCTGTGACATATAAGAACAGCACGTGTAGACTTACTGTTGACTCATCGACTAGAAAGTTCTGAAGTTGAATCTGTGAAATGTTCTGGTTTGTTGGCAGCGTCTCAGGTGATAGAGCAGTCTCACGAGGATCCAGGCAGCCCCCCGTGTGAAGCATCTCTGAACATTTCACAGCCTTCTTTGTGTTCAGGTAAAACTTGTTTTCTTTTTTCCGACTTAAGATTTGAAGATAGTGTGTTATTTTAAATTTAGAATTTCATATAGCTATTTCTGATGAATAGAACAATTAGGTAAAACTAGAACTCATAAATCTCCCCCCGAAATTTGGTACTGTAATAAAAGTAAGGCATGAGAAATGTGTGAGTTAAACCTTCTTTTGAGTTCCTACGGGTTTTCTCCTAGGCACTTGTTTTCTTGCGATAGAATCAGTTGCCCATTTTTTTTAAATTCTTTGGATCTTGTGTGAAATGAGAACAGTCAGAGCTAAGGAAAAATTGTTTCACACAGGTATCATGAGCACATGGAACATGCTGTTGACCAGGGTCAGTGTCTACATACACGTGTTCTTCCAATGTGCAGGCCCTGGAGTCACTGACTCATTCAGGACTGTACCTTTTCAAGGTTATAAGTTTCCTTTGATTGTATCAAGTTTCTTACCATTTTCTCACCCAGCCCACTGTAGAGCCTAAATAGATAGCAGTAAATATCTGTGTTCAAGCTGGGTACGGTGGCATATACCTATCATCCCAGACAGGAAGACCGTAGGATCAAGGCCAGCCTTGGAAGTTAGCAAGACCCTGTTTCAAAATAAAAGATAAAAAGGGTGGGTGGTGTAGCTTAGAAATAGAATGTCCCTGTGTTCAATCCCTAGTACCAAAAAAACAAAAACCAGGTTCCTTAGTTAAAAATACTGACCTTAGCTGGCGTGTTGGCACACGCTAGTAATCCCAGTACTTGGGAGGCTGAGACAGGAGGATTGCAGGTTCGCAGCCAGCCTCAGCTACTTAGTGAGGTCCTCTGCAACTTAGTGAGACCCTGTTTCAAAATAAAGAATAAAAAATAGGGAAATAGGACCGGGGGTGTAGCAGAGGTAGAATGCCCCTGGGTTCCATCCCAGTACCGCAAAAATTACTGACCTTAAAGATGTTACTAAAAGAAAATGAGAAGAACCAGAATACAGCCAGGACTCTTCTTAACAAACAGAAATGCTTGAAAGTATTATTTTTTGGTCAACTAATATTGTATTTGTAATAATCTAAACCATCTTTAAAAGTTAGTTCTTTATAAATATCTTCCAGATGAATCCTTTGCTGATGGTTTACACTCGTCTTTGGACGATCCCTGTGGACAGTCCGGATGTGGAAATCAGGAAAGGAAATTGGGAGGATTTGTTAATGAAATTAAAAGCGATATGTGCACTTCCTCATCTGTACTGAAAACAGATAGTGTTCATCCGTCAGCCTCATCCAGTTACCTCCAGCAACTAAGTCCTCAGGAATCCACGAGGAAGCTCTCAAAGGAAGAAATACATTGGCAGAAAGATGCTACAGGTGAATTAGTCAGCCCAGACAAAAAGCTAGCAGGAGTGTCTAAGGACCTGCTTGATGAGAAACACAGTTTGTCTCCTATAAACGCTACGACAAAAGGCCGCCTTGTGGAACACTCAAGGCCCAAGAGTTCTTCAGTGAAGAGGAAAAGAACGTCAGCCGACTTAGGTTCACCCGCGGAAGAACAGCTGAAGAAGCGGCGCCACGGGAGCTCTGCCGTTCCCCAGCCGCAGCTGTTCAAGCCGCACCGCAGCCTGCCGCTCTTGACCAGGCCAGCCCCTGAGACTCCCGATGGCCGGGACTCCTCCTATGAGGATTACTTCTCACCCGATAACCTTAAGGAAAGGGATTCAGAGAATTTCCCTCCTGGATCTCAGCCACTGTCAAGCCCTGCTCAGCTCAGCTGCAGAAGTCTCTCTAAAAAAGAGAGAACAAGAATATTAAAAATGTATGATTTTTCCTGCCTTGGCGAAAAACCCAGATTTATCCCCGCTACCCATTTAACAGCAAAAGCCTCCTCTGGTCTTCAGAAACCTGCGAATGATGAAGGAAATACAGCTTCTACTCGTGTGGCTGCAGAGGAAGCATCTGCCACAGAAGAAAGCCCAGCGCGCTGTAGGCAGGCCGGTCCTCCGCGGAGAGAAGACACATGCTCGGATGCACGCAGCTGGCCCTGCACCAGTGAGGAGCCCGCTCATCCCAAAGGATACAGTGAGGGAGGGAGAGAATCGGTCCATACAAAAAGCACGCAGGAAGAAGGCGCCACTCCCGCGGTGTCGGGCTCTGCCAACCGCGAAGCACAGAAGGACATCGAGGTGCATTTTGGGGCTGATAATAATGTGAAGAAATCTACAGAAGAAAAGGAGAACGTATCCACAGGATATAGTGAAAGTATGTGCATCTCCTTTTCTTATACAAATCTGTAAGAGTGCACCCACCTTTTACAGCTTATCACAACTTCTTCGTAATTTAAAGTCTTATTTTTCTTTCTTCTTTTAAAGAATGTGTGTTTGATATTGCTCAATGATAAAATCTCTAGGGGATTTTGGTCAAATCTTTTGTTGCGAATACATTTCCCCAAGCCTTTTCCTCCTAATACGTCAAAAGAATAATTAATGCCTGCTTAATCCGTGGCCCAGAGCAACGTTTTCCCTGCAGCATGGCTACGTGGAAAGAGGCCCACTGGAAATAAGATATAAGTTCATAGGAGTGAAGCTGTTTATTTTAGAAAGAAATTAAGATAGCATAAGCCATTGATTGTCAAGGAAGAGGAGGCATGAAAAAGTAAAATTTGAAATATGTTATTGAGATTTATTTTGAAGAAACTTTGGGTAATGTTAAATACAAAGGAATTTTGTTTTTTCTTTTGGTGGTGCTGGGCCTTGAACCCAGGAGCATTCTACCTCTGAGCTATACCCCCAGCCCTGTTTTTATTTCTTATTTTGTGCTACCGTGTGCTGGCCTTAAACCTGTGATCGTCCTGTCTCAGCCTCCCAAGTACTGGGATGCAGGTGTGAGCCACCACACCTGGCTGTAAAGGAATATTTTTAAAATATTTTACCTCACGTAGCAAGTTTGTCTTTTTGTTTGGCTCTTACTTATTCTGTCTTAAGCATATCATTTAAACAGGTTTATTCCTATCTGTAATTTAATTGTAACCATTATAATGACTTTATTGAACAGGATAATGATAAACTATACAATTGTAGTAATTATAGCAAAAATAGCAATAATTAAAAAAATTTGCACTTAAGGTCCAGCAATCAAAATTGAAATCTTGAACTTTGTTTTTACCCAAAGATTTAGTTAAAATCAGAATAAGACCATGTTCACTCTGTCATTTCTCACCCTTCAAATGGTTTCAGCCATCGTCAAGATGGAGAATTCACACGGGCAAAATAAGCGCAGATGTATTGTGTATCTTTTCCTCGAGTACAAATTCCCAAAATTGTCCCACAAAAAGACTTAAAATAATTTCCTATATATTAAGTCTACTACTTATGTCTTACCTTTCTCAATGTATATTAAATTAATCAAGAAGCTATATTTTATGTTGCATTAAGCTCAATGTGTTTTCAAAATATTTATTTAAAATGTTGACTCTAAAGTCCATACAAAATGCTGTGTATGTAGAATTGTTTCAGTAGTTCAGAATATCATATTCTTAAAGCCGACGTTCTCATTCCTAGTTTTTATCGAGTGTATTTTTTAAGGTTTTGAGTAGTATTTAATGACATGTAAATTAAGTGGAAAAACCTGGTTCCAAACAGTGCTCCACTCCTTGGATCCCAGTGTTGTCTGGAAGCGGGTGTGTTTCTTGTTCCAGGGCTGAGCCTCCGTGCCCGCAGCCCTGAGCATCAGGGTTAAGTGGAAGAAGAGGAGGGGCAGCCCCGGCTGGCTCCCTGGGCGGCGGAGCAGATGTAAAGATGTTGCCCGGGATGTGGAGCGGCCTGTCATGCAGGTGTGACTCGGCTCCCGCCACATGCCGACGCTCTGTGTGCTCTGACATCGTCCGGAGCCCTCTGCCTTATTTAACGTCATCCCCGAGAGACAGAAAAACACCGGATCCTAGGGCAAAAAGTGACTTCCGTGTTGTCTAGACTAAATCTTACCCCTTATTTTTGTAATAATGAAGACCCGTTGATATTTCACATTGTCCCCTGTTCGTCCAGCTGGGACTCAGGTAAACCAGCTCTTTGGGAATCTCCTGTGGGTAAAACTGTGAAGCCTTCAGTTTAAATGGACACTCCTACCTGGGACACTGTAAAATTTGAAATACCAAAGACTACTCTACAGCAAACAGACGTCCCCAGCCTTTCATGTTGAAATAAAAGCTTTCAATTTCAGCTCTGCTTCTCTCGTCCTTGTTGCTGTTGCCGATGACTAAGTGTATAAGGAAGGTATCGAGAGCAAGTTTCAAACTCAACGATAAACTATAGAACAGGCGTGGAGAGAGAGGCTTAATTTTGTTTATTAAAATAATAATCTTTAAAAGCACTAATTTTTTTCTTTGTTGCATCTTTATGCTCTAATGTTATAATCATTACACAAGTACATCCCATCGTAACAAAGACTGTTAGGTCAGGCGGACAGTGCGGCTTTTCCGAGGTGTATGGGGCAGGGGTCTGTGACTCACTGAAATCACGATTCTACCCCGGTGACGGCAAGCGCAGATGTGCTGAGGTAGAGAACACGCAAGGAGTGTGGAGGCCATGGTGGCAGGAGCCAGCTCACAGGGCCCCTGGTCCCCAGCAGGACAGAGTTGTTTTGATTGATGCTCCAGTGTGGTGAGGGTGGCGCCGAGAGGAACCGGGTCTGGTTGCTTTGGAGACACACTGGTTTAGTGTTTGCTAGAAGCAATCGCTGTCAGCAGTGTGCTTCCTGTAGGACAGCTGTGTGTACAAACACACAAATGCAAACAGATTTTAAGGGGATGTTTGTGCATGTGTAGAATTACACAATATCCTAGTGCCTTAAAATTTTCCTGTTTTTTTTTTTTTTTTTTTTTTTTTTTTGCAGTACTGGGGATTGAACTCAGGAGCATTCTATCTCTGAGCTGCACCCCAGCCCTTGTCTTGCTAAGTTGCTGAGACTGGCCTTGAACCTGTGATTCTCCTATCTCAGCCTTCCAAGTACTGGGCTTATGGACATGTACCACTGCCCCCAGCAAATTTGCCCTCTTTTTAGCTTAATATTTCAGGTATATTTCTATATTGGTCTCAATAGATCGTCATTTTTTTAAGTATAGTCTATATCAAGGGTCAGTAATTTTTTATAGTGAGTATGATAGTTAATGTTTTAGGGTTTGTGGGCCAAATAAAAGGATGTAGGTAATTAGGTAGGTAATTAAATGATAAGGCATTTTCACAAAATTTTTGTTGACAAAACTCAACATTGAGTATAGTTTTTCTGTAATGCAGACCTACTACTGAGAAAAACAGAATTTTCTTCTTTTGGTCGGGACAAGAATGACATTTCATTTACTTGGGCTCACTTTGTTCCCATCGCCACAGCTGCCTGCAGATGCTCATGAAGGCTGATATGTATTTTTTTTTTAAAGATTTTATATATTTTACCTTTGAAAATGCCTTTTCACACAGATGGGTTTTGTTGACTTCTGATACCAGTCCACAGGCACGTGATTTTCATGAAGCATATTTACTGCTAAGAAGGCATTAGGGAATGTGCTAGAGTCTCCCCCATAGCTGTCTTTAGTGTGTCCTTATGTTGCAGGGGAAGCTCTTGCAACTGGAGTTAGATGGAAACTCTTCACTTGTGCGGGGAGAGGGGTCCTGAGCTCAGAGAATATGTCCACAGCAACTTTGCATGGAAATGGAGGTCTTGCTTCTTGTTTTAACTTTGGGGTTTTTTTGTGTGTTTATTTTTTATTTGTTTTTGTTTTCAAATAGGGGTCTTACGAAGTCACCTAGGCCAGCTTGAAACTTGTGGTCCTCTTGCTTCAGCCTGCTGAGTAGCTGGGACTACAGGTGTGCCTCGCCACACCCGACTGTTCTAAGTTTTGACAGTAAGAGACAGGAAAGCACATAGTGCAGCCTGTTTAGTGAAATGATGCCCCTCCTGCCCCGACACTGCTGACCCTGCGCAGCTCGTCAGCCACCCGAAGTCAGCGTGAACTGCAGGTTCACGTAGTCACCTTGACTAGTGCCCAGCTGGGCTCCTAGTTGCCTCTCACTTGCGAAGGGGCTGCGTGATTCCACAGGTGCCATGTGGCTGCTAGGAGAAGCGAGTCCTTCCCACACACACACCCCACTCTTGTCCGTTGATTTAATGCAGATTTTCTTCTGTGCTGTGTACAATAGGACTTCATACGTCAGCATTTTATGCATGTGTGTTAGCTTGAGTATCTACTCTTCTGCCTGTCTACCAGATCTTAATGAAGGCAAGCTTCAGACACACATTTATTGGCAAGCAGATAGGAAACAGCCCACCGGACAGATATGCTGAAGTCCCAGTTTTTGTTCCTAGCTGACTGCCCATATCTTATATAAAAGGCAAATTAGGATGAGGCAATAGTCTAGAGGCAAGTTTCTGTAAACTCATTGTCAACCTGCAGCTACCAGGTGTCCGTTGACTTGTGTACTTTATCGTAGGGCCACTTACGGATCAAGCCTTGGACATCATCCCCGGGGTACCAGCTCCAGCTTATGTTCTCCACATGCATGGGTAGGGGGCGCCTGTGTAATACTTAACTCAGTCTCTTAGTCCATGCATCTAACCAATGAGAAGCTTTCTGACATCCAAAATGCTGGTTAACCAGCTGGGGATGTCACCAGTTGCAGCTCATGTCTATGACCCGTTTTGGCAGTTAGCAAAGCTTCCCGTATTGGACTGAAGGACTTTCGGAGTTGTCTTGGAGGGTGGTGTCTGTTAGCGTGGTGGCTGGCCACTCTTGGAGTGTGTTTTTGATGGGGATGAGCTAACACGTATACTTCATACCATAGAGTCTCTGCTGAAGCATTCTAAGGCACATTGCCGCCGTCATCACAAGATGGTTCATCTCAGTACCTTCGTCTCTGTGACAGTGACAAGGACTGCCTGGGCTGACATCAGCTGGCCATGGTCTCTGCCCACAGCTCCCAATTAGGAAGGACAATAAGGTTGTACCCTGGCTCTGAAGGCCCATTGACAGGATGAGTTAGTGTCAGCCTAGAGAGGTGATTAATAGGCTGCAGGGTGGGGTTTATTTACATTATAGCTTTGGTGGAGAATTAGAGGCAAAAATGCTACAGTAATTGTGAAAGGCACATACATAATTCATAATTCTAATGAAGAGAGCTACTTTTATAATCTCGGGATTTGTAGCAATATAAGAAAGTTTGATAATCCTGACACTCTTTTTGATATAGCTCATTGAAAGCATCAGAAGGCATGCTAGTTTTTAAATTGAGTTACTTTAAAATGTTTTCTATGTTCTTTATAAGGGCTTACTCATCCAATTATAGGCATTTAAATATTCTTATTTGACACACTTTTGCATATTCTATTTCTTCAAGAGGAAACGTGAATTATTATTGAAGCAAATTAAGTATTTTAAATTGAAGAGTGATTATCTCAGTTTTTGATAATTTGGATAATCCACAGGTGTGTTCAGAAGAGTTTCTCAGCCCTTCCCCATAGGTGCTGGCCCCCTCCCTGGGCTGTAAAACTTTGAGCAACCTGAACAGCTCCATGGGGGTATCAGCAAGGCCAAGAGCGAGGAAGACTACTGAAGGCTTACTGACTGGTCTGTTTAGTCATTAATTTTCATTAGTCAAATGTTTGCTCTGCAGCTACTATGTCCAAGGTGTTCGAAGAGACACAGTGAGGGAGAATTAGAGCTCAGTCCCTTCCCTTATGGGGCCCAGATATGTGGGAAGATACAGTCGAGATAATTCACCCACAAGCACCAGGAAATTCAGAAGACACAACTAGCCCCCAGTGGGGAAATTTTACAGTGCAGAAACTAGTGTACATCTATACAACCCATATTTTGATCATCTCTACAATAATTACCAAGGAAAATCTTCCACATTATCTTTTGAGGATCATGATTGGATGTAGTGGTTTTCTCCAAAGTTCACAAAGCTTGAGGGGACTTGTAACAGCTGAGAGTGAGTTGTCTCAGCTGAGGTCGCTTGTACAGAACCTGTAAGCTGCACATACATCAAAGGCAGGCTTGGGAAGGAGTGAAGTGTCTTAAGGTTCTTTCCATAGTCTTAAGATGTTTCATTTATGATCTCGATTCATTATTCAGCTTTTGGGGGCTCGGAAGGATTCCCCATTAGAATAATATTAAGATGTTCTATATGCTTTCTCTATATATCAAAACTACGGATTCTTAAATCAGCCTTTTTCATTCTTTTTTTTCATTCTTTTTTTATGTTCATTTATTGGTGCATTGTAATTATACATTTTCATATATGTCAGAGTATCAGCCTTTTTAATCCTTGAGTTTTGCATAGCGTCTAGTACACATAAATGTCATTTGTTTAAAAATATCACATGTACTAGTGCTCTTAGTGTTCATTCCACGTCTTAGAGGTAGGAAAGCAGGATGTGCGGGAAGACAGATCTTGGAAATGAGAGTGGTTTATTTCTTAGGCGCTGACTCTAGGCAAACTAACACAGGCCAAGTTTTCTCTTGTGGTTTTCTTCAACATCCACCTCTTCATCTCCCTGTCTGCCCTAGGACTTAAATTACTCTTGGCCTCATGTTACCTTAGCCTGTTTCCACCTCCAGAGGGATCATATTAGACAATTTCTCTTCTCTTCCCTCAGTATCAAAATGTTTCTTAATCCCACTTCTCTGTGTAGAGAGATGAAGGTGGTGGTTTAAGTAATTCACACTGAGGTGAGCGAGTGACCATTTTCTCATTTTCCTTCATGTGATGTAATATCATCTAAATTAGATCATATTGTTAACCCAACTTCTAAATGGTGACATTTCAGACAGTAAGCATAACGTAATGATGAAAATTCTGGCAAAGTTCTTTCCTCTCGGTGTTTGGTTATTTTGTGAATATAAGACAACAAATCATGGGTATAATGAAGTTAGAAGAAAGAGGGATTTTGATAAAGAGATACTATTGACTGAACTGTGTCCCTTTGAAAATTCCTATTTTGAAAGTTTGTTTTTTGATGGCATTCTGAGATTGGATCTTTGGGAGATAATTAGGTTTAGGTGAGGTCATGGGAGTAGGGCTTTCATGATGTCATTGGTGCCTTTATAAAAACAAGGAAAAGCTGGGCATGGTGGCACACGCCTGTAATCCCAGTACTTGGGAGGCTGAGACAGGAGGATCGCAGGTTCAAGGAGAGCCTCAGCAACATAGAGAGACTCTCAGCAACATGGTGATATCTTTTGTTTTTCAAAACAAACAAAAAAAGTTTAAAAAGGGCCAGGAGTGTAGTTCAGAGGTAGAATGCCTCTGGGTTCAATCCCCAGTACCATGGAAAAAAAAAAAAAAGACCAAAGTGCTGCTTCTCTGTCTTCACCATGTGAAGACACAGCTAGAAGATGGCCGACTGCAAGCCAGGACAAGAGCCCTCACCAGATTATGAATTGTCCAGAGCTCTGACCTCCCGGTCTCCAGGACTGAGAAAATGAAGTTCTGTTGTTGAGGCACCCAGTCTTCTGTGGTATTTTTAAAGGTAGCCCAAGCTGAATAAGACATCCATGAAACTGAGGAATGATGAAGGAAGAGCACCTGCAGGGTAGACTACAGCGCGTTGGCTGGAGTTCCCCTGAGACAGAATGGATGTCCCTTAACGAGTTGGATTCATACATTGGTACTCAGCTGGGAGGTCTGCACAAGGACATAGAATTAGGGCCAGCTTTATGGGGATGAAGAAGTCACCTTAGGAATAGGAAAAAGCTGCTGACAACCCACATTACAGGAGCTCTGCAGGAGCCAACAGAAGAGTCTTGTGGAAGTGGGAGAACCAGGAGATGAGAGGTGGACATTTGCCTTTGGACTGCAGCAGGAAATAGAATTGGACTGCTCTGCACGAGTGCTCCCAGAGCCCCTGTGCGCTCTCGGCTGCTTTTGGGTCCCTGATGTCAAAGAAAACATAGCAGTAAATCGCTGTGGCAGAGTTTGTGAGATGTTTGGAATAATGAAGAAGAAATGGTGTACTTGTATCATTTTGCAACTGCACGGTTTATGGAATTGTGAAAACATGTCATCGGTATCAGTCTTGAGTATTAGAAGGTTACGATGCATTTCCTAGAGCTTTGTGTCTACGGTGTTTTGCATCCTCTTTCATTTCAGGTGAGAATGGGGCAAGTGACTGCTACCAACCCTGTTTTGAGTACCCTAGGAAGCTGCAAACTTAATTATGATTCAGGAACGAGATCACTCATGATTCAGTAACTTATTCATCATTCAATAATGAGATCGTTTCATCCCTAATTATATCTTTAGTCAACTGTTTTCTTATTTTGACATGCTCTTGTTTTAAATAAATATTTGTTTTTTTTAAAAAAAGAAAATGTATAGTGTTTACAATGAACTCTAATTACTTTTAATCTTAGATCTTAAAAATGAAAAACAAGGTCCATCCATAGCCTACTCTAGGGATTAGGAGGTCTCATTATTTTTTAAAAATATGATTGTTGAAAATGTAGGAAGTATGCTAGACGGTCTTACCTTCAGAATGCATAGACGTGAGAAACTTAAGTAGAATGTAAAGCAAAATGTAAACCACATAACACCTTTTTTTTTGGCGGTACCAGGGATTGAACCCAGGGGTATTACTGCCTCTGGGCTACACCCCCAGCCCTATTTTTTATTCTTTATTTTGAAACAGCGTCTCACTAAGTTGCGGAGGGCCTCACTAAGTAGCTGAGGCTGGCCGCGAACCCGGATCCTCTGGTCTCAGCCTCCCAAGTACTGGGATTACAAGCGTGCGCCACCACACCCGGCCACTAACACCTTTTACATGGCCTGCTAACCCACCTGCTCCACACATCTGCCTCTCTCTAGCTGGCTGAGGCCATTTCTTGTTGGGCAGTCACTCGGGGCTGAGCAGGGCTGGGGGGACATGACGCAGGCAAGGCTGCTGAGAAGGTCAGGCGTCACTACATGATTGGTCCGAGACTCCAGAGGGACCCAGTGTGGAGGTTTATAGGCAACAAATGTTGATTTCTGGCCTAGAGCCTGACCTTAAAATGTTTATTGAGCCCAACTCGCAAATAACTAGTTTGAATTCGGGAAAATACGTAGTATTGTTCTGCATTTTTTCACAGAGATAGAACTTTGTTTTTGAAAAGAGTGAAAGCCCTCGACTCAGACTCTCCAAATTTAATTACACCTGGTTTTATAGTGTCCTGTTTGCAAAGTAGACTTTGTCAAGTTCACTGAGTTTTCATTTCTGAGAGTACGGACATTATTTTTGCCTTGTATTATATTTATTTGCCTGTGTCTTCGTTTCGTTCGGCTTTTGAGCTCCCCAAGAGGGGGGCAATATCCTGTGCGTTTTGCATCTCCAGTTGGCAGCCTCAGGTCACAGGTACTTGTTGATTAGTGAAACAGCGAATGAGTGGGACCTATCCTTCTACTGACCATCACCTGACTAGGGTGGGATGAGGGGCCCCTGGGCTGCCACATGTGTCCTTCCTGTCAAGGTGTGCACTACACCATCGAGACCACATTGTGGCCCACGTCATATCCTACTTAACAATCCCAGCAAATTCATTAAGAAGGCAAACCGTTTGGGGGGGGGGGAGAGAAATAGCTAGAAGCACCATGAAAGGCCATAGCTGGAGGCACGTCAACTCAAACATTTCACACTTCACCCGGGTTATGTAGGATCTCTACACTGTTGGGCGTCTAAAAAAAACCACATTTCACTTAGTGAGTGTCTTAATTTGTGGGTCTTCATGGGAACATGTTGGTCCACGGTGGAAATCGGGGGGCAGCACAGTCAACCATCATTTGCAGACTAAAATCCGAAGCTCTGTACTGAAGACCATTTTCTAGAAAAACTAATCCCAAAGCTGAAATAATTGATTGCCTCTAATATAGAACTGCCTTCCCTGAGGAGCTGGGTTTTGATCATTGTTTTAAAATCTAACAGTTTGAATAGTGAATTTATAGGCGTACATTTCTTGTATTATCAAACAGGCAACTGTGACACTATACAACATTATAAACAAACGGGCAAAATTGTGTCTGACCATTGCATTAAGTGACTTGTTTGGGAAATTTACATGGAATCAACTGAAAGTTCTGAATAGATCTTAAAGGAACAAGTTGTACGCAGTGTTTATTTAAAGGGCCTATAGTTTCCTGTAGCCATTATATATCAACCAATGTGATTTTTTTGTTTTTGCTTTGCTTAAGTGGCATTAGTATTCAGTTCATGTATGTTCTAACTAACCTTCGGCCCACTTGGGTTTTAGATGTGAGAAATGGACCGCCAAGGCACGACGCTTCAGATGGCTCACGCGAAGGCTTTCAGGACTCCATCAAACCTCAGGAGGAATCACAGGAAAGTGGGAAAGGCAAAAAGGTCAGTGTGAAAAAATAGTATTTTAAACTCTCAAATGCTGCTATATCATAATGTTCTACCCTGGGTTAATGAAACATAAACTAGTCCATGAGACTTGTGTTTACTTAAAAAATTGATTATGGGCGAATGTTAGAAAAGTCTGGTATAAAACCGAGAGCACTGGGCTCGTTCAGGACAAAGAGTTAGTGCTGTAGACCAGGCTTGGTGGTACCACTTGGCCAGCCCTTTTCTGGCTTGTGAACAAGCCTACAGCTTCCGTCAAGCAGAGTGTTGCCTGTGCCAACATTTGTTGCCCTTTTATAATCTGAATAAATATTTACTAGATTGAAGGAAGAACTCAAACATCTTTCATTTGTGAGCTAGTCAGGGTTTGACCTGAAGCCACGAGTGTCATTTTTATAGTGAGCCTGAGTCTAGAATGATGGGGGAGGCCAGGCTGCTAGGTAACATCTGGAAAGGATGCAGTTACTGGGCGTGTTTGCCTGTGGGTTTAGTGTTTTAGAAGTACAAATGTAATGATACAGAGAGATATATGGTCATGGTTTAACATTTTACAGGCTATTAGGAAGGATGACACAAATGTCTTAATATGTAATTTTAGATTTTCAAGATATAACTTTCCAGCACTTCGAGGTATTTTAATGTGCGATGGGGAGAGGACTTATGTTGGCATCTTACTTTGTATCGAGTCAACAAAAACACTAAACTTCATTTTCTTGTATTAAGTGTCTTCTATAGAACTGTAGAAGGATTGAGTTGGTGAATTAAATAAAACTTCCTGACCTGTAACTTACTCAGGTAAAATTTGTCTTGAGGGTTACCGGAGCGTCTCAAGTGTTACCTTTTTTCCCACTGAAACCGAGGTTTGACCTGCTTGTTTTTTGTTCCCTGTTACATTTCAAGGTAGTCGGTGTTAAACTGATATTTGAGACTTTTTAACCCAGTCATGTTTCTAATGTATAAATGTATATTAAAGGATTAGATTTTATTAAGATAACAATTATTTTCTAAACAAAAAAAAAATCTTGTAATTGAATCTTTAATGTTTAAAAAAAGCAAGTTGGTAGGAAATCTCTTTTGTCAGCTAATTTCCGAAGGGCATGCCTCTACTGACATGGAGACTGCTGAGGTCTAGGGTCCAGGCTGAACATTTATATGTCGTCATGCGAGAGCTGGATCACATGCTGTTTCTGTGGTTATGAAAACAGCTTGAAGTTCAGATATACCCGGTGGCCCTAAAGGTCTTCCTTTCTTTTTAATCTTAAACTTGAAGTAGCACATACAGCATGTCCTGTCTTGCTCGGCAGCCATGCAGAGCAGGCCCAATAAGAGCAGCTGATCCTGAATTCTGTGTAATAGGAAGGCTCAGGGTAAAAGGCAGGAAGGCGAGAAAGACTGGGCCGCATGGGGCGTTTGGGTAGGTTAGCACAGCTGGGGAAGATGGGGTTGGGAACCGATGCTGGAACCTGTCAGAGAGAGGTGCTAGAGCCGGCCCGCCAAGGTTCTGAGCATCGATTGTCTCACCGTTGGTTTTCTGGGGCTTCACTGTGACTGTTGCACAATAGTATTGTTTTGGTTGTTAGCTTTCTTGAGCATCACCAGCCTTCCTGTCTTTGATCTGTTCTGGAAAATTCCCAGCTGTTTTCTCCTGCCTCCATTGCTGGGAATGCAGTCACATGTGTTTCCCTTTGCTTCTGTAGCCCATGCCTCATGACTTCCTGTATTTCTGTCCTTTCTGTATCTCTTATTTCATTCCAGGTATTTTTTATTGAGTTTTTTTTTAATTTCATCTTTCACTCTTTATAAGTTTATACTGGTGCTAACCTGACATATTCCATTTAACATTTCATTTATTGCACTTTTTGATCATCATACTTTTATTTGAATTTATTTTAGCACTTTTAGTTCTCTATCAAAATTATTAATCTTACAATTTATTGAGCATGTTTAGTATATTTAATTTGAAATCTATACCTAATAACTCCATTTTCCTGCTTCTCTTTGTTTCTGTTTTTATTATCTGTTGTTTCTCTTAGTTTTCAGTCATATGCCTGGTTACTTTTGGTTTATCTTCCCATCAGGGACTGAGATGATTTGAAGTTGGGCTTCTGTCTCTATGAGGCCAGCTGTCCCCAGGGAGCATGAGCTTCAGATGCTGTTTCACCACTTTTAGTCTCTTCTTCTTTAGCTCCCTGGCTCCCTGGGCAGTGTCTCCAAAGAGCTGTTGCTTGTTTTTTTGTATGCACGTCGTCCAGCTTTTCTAACTGATCACAGTGTGGACTTTGTTCCAAAGTTCCTAGTCCATAAAGTTGGGCATGGTGGCGTGGCACATGCCTATACTCACAGTACTTGGAATTGATGAGACAAGAGGATTATAGGTTCGAAGCTAGTCTCAGCAACTTAGAGAGGCTCTCAGCAACTTAGCAAGACTCTGTGTTTAATCTGAAGTACAAAAAAAATTGTATAAATCGCATTTTTATATAAACCCTTCTGAGAAAAAGAGCAATGAAAGGCCAACTCCAAGAGAAAGGATTTTAAAAAGATGGACTTTCTACTCATGTTTGCAAAAGGAACACTAAACATCTAAGATGAACTTAGTTCTGGTTCTTTTAAAGAGTGAAAACAGGTAGAATTCAATAAAGTATGTGGAATCTTAGAGTTATAACTTCCATTAGAGCAGTTTGGTTCAACACCCACTTTTAATGGGAAAAGTCACTATATAAATCAGTGAGAAACTCACTCATTTTTTAGACTTATTATTTTAAATATTTGTAAATTTATAGATTCTTAAATTTGGAAGATCTAGTTAAGCCATTTTATTACCTCTGTATTTTAGCTTATAGTATATAGGTCATTGACAAGGAAAGATAGTTATACATTTATTCAGAGGGATAAAAGGAATGACAAATTTTGACCTGTTTTCTTTGTTACTTGTTGAATATTGTTAAATGTACAACCTGAAGAAGATAAATGTAGGATTACTACTAGTACTTTTGTAAAAATATACAATTTTTTCTTCCAAAGTTTCTTGTTTATTTTGCTACTTCTGGGTTTGTTGTCGTTGTTGTTCAAAAGATTATTATCCTCAGCAAAAATTTTAACTCAAATCATTAACTGGATAGCTTTTCATAAGTGTCTTAAGTTTTAAAATCTTATTTTGGAGCCATCTCTGCCAATCCAGATAGTTCCATGAGAGGGCAGGCTGTGGGTCAAAGCACTGAAATGTTTACAGATGGCTTTCATAAGCTTGGGGGCCCAAATACACTGTTCTTATTTTGACAGTGGTTTTTTTTTTAAAGGAACTACACATCAGAGAGAATGCTTATATTTCTAAAAGTTTCTTAAATAGTTTAGGAAACAAATGAGTAATAGTTTGAATGTGTTATTCTCACATTTTTGCTAGAATATGAACCCAGGAGGACATAGACTATGTTCTCTTCATCTTTTAATACTCATCACAATATACTCATCACAAAATTAAATGTGCAGTAAATATTTTTCAAACAAATAAGGAATGCATTAGTTTCCCTTTTCCTTTTTGAGTGGATATGTTTAATAGTTTCTGGTGTTTCTCACCATTACATGGGAATGTTATGATCATCGTCACATTTTTGATATGCATTTCTATAGTGATGCACGTGTATAATGTGCATTATGAAGTGTGGTTCAGACGTCGTCAAATGTGTTTGGACTGGCGGTGGTGGAAGTGAGGGCCAGTCCAGCGGGTCCCCTGTGCCCTCAGTGGTCATCTCCAGCCACATGCAGCCAGAAACCAAGGCAGGTGTACACCCGCCACTGAGAGAGTTATGAATACTTCATTTGTTTGTGGTTGTTCTTCTTTGACTTGCGAGATGGTCTCACATCAGTACAGGATGGATTCTCTTCTCCACGGTTGAGTGTCGTGGTGTGTTGTTGCTGATGTGTTGACTCTGAGCAGAATGCCTGGGTTCAATCCTGCTGTTTCCTCTACTCTAAGAAGAAGGTCTTGGAATGAACAGCTCATGACTACAGTGGAGGCAATGATGTTTTCTGAATGTTTTCCACTCTGCAGTAATTCTAGGACACTGGCTCTTTGCCATTAGATCGTGTGCATGGCTGGAAGCGTATACTCTTGTGTGGGGTTTTGATTTTGAATTTAACTTTCAAGTTGAAACAGCGGTGACTCATCCAAATGACAGGTGATGTTTATTTTTCTTGAAAATTCAGCATGACTGTTTTGTCACTAAACACTTAGGGGAATTGCCACACTCCCTCAAGGTGACACACTTTATAGATGCCCATGTAAATAGTTTCCTACTGTTCATTCTCACTGTACGCAGAGAGATAGGGCTTATCTCATGGGTAGGGCCTTTGATTGGGGATCAATTGACAGATGGGCTGACCAAGACCAAGATGCCCTTGCCCTCTAACGCAGGTGTTCAGTGCTCTGTGATTGCTTTGATAAACCGCTCTTGGCAAAGCGTACCCAGAGTTGGCCGTGGTGGGATGTGCTCGTTGTGACAGGTGTGCGGTCCACTAGCAGGTGTTACTTTAGGAGGCCATTTAAGGGCCAGATGCCTCTTGCTGGCCCGCAGTTGATTTCAGCGTCCATTACCATGTTGTGTTTTTCTTGTTAATATATGAAAGAAAATGTTTCTTTAGAAAACAAGAAATGGAATGTTCAAAGAGCTTCATCTTTTCTTTAATGTGATTTCTGTGTTCAGTCCAGAATGGCCGATCTTGTGTGCATTATGAAGTGTGGTTCAGAAGCCCTCAAAGGTGTTTAGACTGGAGATGATCCAAGTGAGGGTTAGTCCAGGGGGCCCCTTGTGCCCTCAGTGACATCTTGGGCCACATACAGCCGGAAGCCCAGGTTGGAGTACATTCCCCACTGTCAGGGAGGGGAGCTACTGGAAGTGTCTGTAATATCTGCTGGTGGGCAATCAATGCTCCAGGCAAAGGACAGTGTACAGGCCCAACTTAAGTACTTGTAGCAGCTGGTGTCTTAGGTCTAGCTTATTAAATATACCGTTTGCAGGATATTAGCTAAGTGGTAGGTTTAAGACCATTGTAATTTGCCTTAGACATATCAAATGTTTAAGATATGCAGGAGCTCAAAGAAACTATTAACTCGCTGAAGTAGCAAATTTGAATCATCATGTTTAAAAAAATTAAGTAATAAAGGAACTGTGGATAAATAAATTGATGCTCAATGCTGTTCTTCCTTAGTACAAACACCTGTTCTTCAGTGAGCAGCCATTCTGCCAGGGAGCTATTCAATTAGAGATGCCGTCCCCCCTACCTGCACCACTGCACTGCCCCCACCTCCCCAGTGTCCGCCCTGTGACCCCCACCCCCGACCACTGCGCTGCCCCCACCTCCCCAGTGTCCACCCTGTGACCCCCACCCCCTACCACTGCGCTGCCCCCCCTCCCCAGTGTCCACCCTTCCTCCAGACAACTCTTCCATGCTAATCGTGGGCATGGGGTTCCTCTTGCCAGTTATTAGTTTGGGAACGTGAGTCACTTCTGTCCAATCAGTTGTGAAGGGAAGTCCTACTGGGAGGTTCCTGGAGATAGTCGTGGGAGGAAACGGCCGGATGGGTCCCCTGGAAAGACTTACAGCCCAAGGTTGAAGCCAAAAGAGTGAAGCAAAGAAAGACAGGGCGGGAGGGCGGGGAGGGCAGGAGGGCTGGAAGGCCTGCAGATCTTACGGCCTCTTTCCACTGCCATCAGAGAGACGTTCGCAGGAGGAACGAGTTGCTTCACTTGTTATATGATCTAATGCAGACTCACAGAACGGCATAGCTGTATCCATGATTCCAGACTGCTAACCCCCCACACAGGTCTACCTACGTCCCTTCTCTAGAGGAGCAATGATTTCCTTCCTAGTCATAAGCTTTTGATTGTTGCCCTTCCTTAAGTCTTTTAACACTTTACTCTCTTTAAAAGTCATTGTTTTCTAAATACTTAGGAATGTAAAATATTGGGTATTAATCCGGGATGATTTTTATTTAAAAAAATGGAACAAAAGCAGGACTATTGAGAAGGAAAGAGATGGCAGATAAAAACTGCAATTTAAAGTCAATAAGGCACTATTACAGAATTTGTTATAAAATATGAGGCATTAAAATAGATTTTTGGCATATGTTTTTGTAGCTTTTGGATATGAGTGAAGATTTAGTTCATATATCAATGGTGAGTCCATGTAAGAAAATAATACCGTATATAATAACTGTCAAACTGGAACAAATTGGCATGAAGCACTTATTTATCTTCATTATCAGTGATTTTCTATTTCAAATACTTTTTTTTAGTTATGCTATCTATTTTTCTGTGGAGTTATCTTCTGCCTTTCATTTTTAAATATATTTGCTGTCCATAATCTAATTCTATTCCTTAAAAAAGACACGACAATCTGTCTTGGTATTGACAGAGTTGTATCTTTTTTCCTTTTTATCATTTTTGATATTTTTGACTGTGTTGTAAATTTTCTCGGGTGAATTTTAACAAAAAGGAGGGACCACGGATAGGGAACCACGAGTCAGTAATAGTTTTCAGTGTGCAATTTGTGGCATAGCCCTTGAGGAGTCTGCAGGTGGTGAGATTTCAGTCTTTCCAAGTAACATTGCTAGCAAGGAAGCCGCGTGAATTTGCATCCCCCCGCTTGGTCTGGTAAGTTGGGATTATATGCAGAGAGGTTGGTGAAAAGAGTTTCTGCTCTTCACCTGAACTTCAGCAATTTGAGCGGACTTTTAAAGACCCCTCCTTGGGTTCGGAGCACAGACCCCTGAGCCCTAAGGCCATGCAGATGGCCAGAGGCAGTCACTCCCCAGTCCTCAGTCTCCACCTCTTCCACCTGTGCAGCCCGCTGTGTGCCACCGCCCAGCATGGCTGCATAGATTCCTGTTTATTGGGTGGGTTACAACCCATTGCTGTCATTTGTTGGGTTAAGGGGTACCCCGACTGTCCATCCTTTCCACAGGCCCCTGAAGTACTTCCTTAAGTACGTCCTTGTTTTCTGGAATACCAAGGTTCCCCAGGCCTCATCTTCGTTTCCCTCACCTGGGCCCGTCCACACGAGTGGACAGCAGGTTGTGTAGACAAAGGAGCTGGCGTTAGGTGGCCTCCTCACTGTGGTGTCTTTGCTGTGTTAGTATAGATCCAGTCAGAGTTTCAGTTTTAGATGTTAAGTTTTCTAGATAAAACATTAATAAGTGACGTGATGTTCATGTATTTTTTTAACAATTTGGACATTCATGATACATTACCTGGATGTACATTTTCTTTGTGGATTTTTTTTGCTATAGAAATTAATCTTTATTCAATAGAATAAACATTCAAAACTGATACTGATGCTATATTGATCCCTATTATTGTAGTATTTGAGAACATTTAGCAAGAGTATTATATTTTTTTAAAAAAAGAAACCTGACTATTAGGGGTCTTCGGAATTCTCCCAAGAAACACATTTCATGTAAGGAAGGGCAATTGTTATGAAATGGTTAAGAACGTTAAAGTATTTAGGTCCAGTTGTCTGCAGTGAGCAGTTTAAGGAATGGAATTCATCACATTGAAGAGGGGCATATCAACAACATGAAGGATACATGTATGAGCGGCTCCCTTAAGAGACCAGGGCCTTGGGCTGTAGGTGAAGCCATTCGGAAGGTGCTCGAAATGTTGTGGCTGCCAGGGGTCTGGATAACAGGGCATTCTCCGGAAGTGGTGAGAAGACGCTTTGCCAGAACTTATCTTTTACCATATTTGACTTGCTCTTTTTTATTCTTTCTATAATCAAAATTCCTAAAGTTATATGATTCTGATAGTTCCCTATTCCCATATATTTCCATGAGCCTATATCAGTGCGAATGAAATCAGGAATCTTTGCAAATAGGTGGATTATCTCCAATTTCACTTTTTTTTAAAGAATAGTAATTTTAGTGCTTACCTAAAAACTGGGGCCTAAATCCAAAAGATTTCAAAGAATGTTTTATTTTTTAAATGTTATCACTAATAAAACAAGTACATTTGTTTAATTTGACTTACCTTTGATCTTACTGAAAGAAAATCAACCACATTATTTCCCCAATGTCATGTTCTCCCCTTCCCTCCTTCCCACCCACTCCTTTAGAATTTCCCAAACATGCTCCTGTTTAAATTAAATGCAGTGTTCCTCGTGCTTCATGGCGTCTCCCTGTTTGGGATCATTTTACGACCCTGTTGGTCTGCGTAACTGTGCGTGGAGCAGCGCTTTCCTGTCCGGGAACAGAGTCCTGCCTGTTCTTTTTCCATGGAACAACAATGCTAGAAACAAAATAGGGTTGTTTTTCTTCTCTCTGTAATGGCATTCTATAGTAGATACTTTGAAATGTGAGAAGATTTGACCAGAATAAGAGCAGGAAGCTTGAATTTTATATTCAGTATTACAAACAATAACATAAAGTTTTCGGCTTTTCTTGGGGCTGTCCCTCTAAGTTATTTTTTCATTTCTGAGATTCTTGTGCTTTCAAGTAAGTGTTAAGATGTGCTTCGTGCCTGTGTTTCCTCTTGTGTTGGATGAACACAAGTGAGCCTGTGAGCACGTGAAGCCCGACATCGTCTTCTCGCCTTCACGACTCGCCACAACCTTTCTTTTTCTGTGTGTGTGTGTTACTGGAGATTGAACCCAGGGGCATTCTACCTCCAAGCTACACCCCCAGCCCTATTTTTTCATTCTTTATTTTGAAACCGGGTCTCACTAAGTTGCAGAGGGCCTCACTAAGTAGCTGAGGCTGGCCGCGAACCCGGATCCTCAGGTCTCAGCCTCCCAAGTACTGGGATTACAAGCGTGCGCCACCACTCCTGGCTCACCTCAACCTTTCTTATCCAGACTTTTATGGAAGTTTACCATTGTCTCTCTCACCTTACCTCTGGTCTCGCCACAGTTCTTCCTCCAATTTTTTTTTCTTTGCTGCCTTAAGAGAGCTTTTGTAACGTGGGTCTCCTGAGGGACACCTAGGGGGAGCCATACCATCCTTTGACGTAGGATTTTGGCAGGTCTAGTCACCCTGCCTGGGAGCGGGGGATGCTGGGATGCTGCCCCGTTGTTGGCCGAACTCCTTTTCCTTCTCAGATCTTAGCTTGTTCGCTCGTACCTTGGGATTTTCTTGGCCATCTGCTCATTCGGGGCACATGATTTTCTTTCCTCTGTATTCTGGACTGTGCTTAGGTATGGTGATAGCTCTATTTTTTTTTCAGTACTGAGGATTGAACCCAGGGGTGTTCTACTTCTGGGCTACTCCCCCAGCCCTGTTTTGTTTTTTATTTTGAAACAGGGTCTCACTAAGTTACCAACAGCCTCACTAAATTGTTGAGGCTGTCCTTGAACCTGCGATCCTCCTGTCTCAGCCTCCCAAGGACTGAGATTGCAGGCGTGCACCACCGCGCCCGGGGAGCCTGGTTCTGTGCTGGTATGCTGTTGTGGCTCCTCGGTATGTCATTACTGACTGTCTAGCATCTGACTGGCAGTGCTCTTTCTCGGGGATCAACTGATTCTTTTTCCAGGACTTAGGCAGGGGTTTCCTCATCTTTTCATCATTTTTTTATTCAAAACTGGCCAAAGGCAAACTCATAGTTTAAAGTTAAAACACCTCAAAACTCATTTATTCTAACCAGGTGCAATGGCTCACACCCACAATCCCAGTACTCGGAAGGCTGAGAAAGGAGGATCACAGGTTTGAGACCAGCCTCAGCAACTTCGTGAGACCCTATTTCCAAATAAAAAAATGAAAAGGGTTGGGGGTGTGACTCGGAGGTGGAAAGCCCCTGAGTTCAATCCCTAGTACCAAAAAAAAAAAAAAAGTGATTTCCTCTACTATACTGCCATTACAGGGCTTTAGTGAAAGACCAGATGAGCCTTTACCAAAACTCTTCCCAGGCATCTAAACCAAACATATGGTGTGTGTGTGTGTGTGTGTGTGTGTGTGTGTGTATGTGTGTGTGTATGTGTGTGTGTGTGAGACACTTTGCACTGGACAGTTAAGGAGCTGACTTTGTGCAGATTGCGGGGGCAGAGTGCACACACCATGGTGGGCGCTCAAGGCGAGGAGGGGCCTGGGCCTCACAGCCAGGCGGAGGTGTCCAGAGCCCCAGAGCCGCCAGCAGGGGTGCGGCTGGGACTGGAGAAGGTGGAGTACCGGAGGGCGGGATGGCGCCTTGGGGTTAGCTTGTTCTTCCAACATGGTCCTTAAAGAGGGATTGTTGAAGAGGAGAAACACTAATCAGTATGGAGGCTGGCCGTCTTCTGGGAACCAGCCAGGACTGAGCCCTGAGGGTGAGCATCCCGTGCGTGTGTCCTCAGAGGCTGGCGGAGGGAAGTGTCTGGGTTTCGCAGCACGCCTCCTTGAGGGTGGCAGGCTCTCAGCTACTGCTGGTGTGTGGTCCAGGCTTGGTTATCCTCTTGGGCAGAGGGACACATGGCCTGAGCATCTTGCCATGTGGCCGCCAGTCCAAGGGAAGGCCAGCCCCCGTGCAGTCCCATGCGGTCCGTATCCAGGGGAGATGGCCTGCTCCAGCGGAACCTGGAGGCCCAACTCTTGCTGACCCGGGGTCCAGTGGGAGAACCCTGAGGGCCTTGGGGAGGTATGGAGGGAAAGAACGGAAGGTTTGGTAAAGACTGGGCAATGTGATGGATCAGGTCCAGTATGTAGGTGGGTACAGGAACTGGTTTTTCCATAAGGGAAAAGGAAGTCATCTAAATTGCTACCAAACAGAACAAAGCGCTCATGCCCATCGGTTACCTGCAGTGTGCAGCGGAGGGAGGAGGCCGGACTGCGACAGCTGGCAAGGGTGGACCGCAGGCGGCACAGTGTCCCACAGACACTCCGTGACTACTGCCCCTCCCCTGCTGATAACCCCAGAGAAAGATTGCTCATGGTCACAAAATGAGGCTGATTTCATTAGATTTATTTCTGTGGGTCGAGCATGAATGGTAATTTACCATTAAGGCCTTACGTTTGACCTGTGGGAAGTACTTTTCAGGAATCTTAGATGGCGCACTCGAAGGCCTCTTCAGGCTGGAAAGCCTTTGGATTTCACCGGCAGCACCAAAATGCTGGTACATTCTCTTTCTGAAATCCCCGGTGTATCCTCTGGCTCCTGGCCTGCCACCAAGTGACCTTCCTTGCTCCCCCGTGAGGCCCAGGGCCTTGCAAGCCAGGGCTCAGCTTGTCTTCCCAAGATGACTCAGCCCCAGTTCCTTTCCGAGCGAATGAACATCATCTCTCCACCATGGCGTTCCGCGCAAGGCCATGCCTGTGCAGCGGTGTTTTCAATTACGTCCTGATAGCAAGGGAGACACGTTTTAACCTGTGCAAACAATGATCTTTCCCTGAAAATAAGAATATTCAACACCAGCTTCTGAATTCTGGAGAGGTCAGACAGGGAGAATAAAATATTTCAAAATGTTCCCTTTCTGTTTAAAAAGCACGGTCCACTACATCGTTTCAAGATGTAGGCAGCACAAGAAGGTAAAGGGCTTCCCTGTAGACTCCAGCACGGAACATTCCCGCATCAGTGACCTTCCAGGCCACCACCCTCCCTCAGTGGGCCAGTCAGGCCTAGTAATTAATGCTTGCTCGTCTGCCTGATTCTGGGTTACAGTCCCATGAGTCCATCTGCTTTTTGACCAGTGTTCTGGAAATCTTGGCTTGATCCCCTGGGAGGGCCAGAGTAGAACAAAACTCTGTAGATTATTACTGAGGAGTCTCAAAGCTGAGAGAGCTAATGACAGTTGATTGAGAGAACATTGGCGGCTCACAAGTGAAATGGGTCGTGGTGTGCAGAGCACAGCTCAGACCAAGAATCCTGAATAGCGGTGGACCCTGTTGTCGAAAAGTGGACATTACATCTGATTTATAAAAATGAAAAGTCAGATAAAGCAAATAGTCCTAAGATATAATGTGCCGTGAAAATGTCAAGCATACAGCAAGGATATCAAATAGACTTGGTTAACCTGGAGTAAGACCTACACATCTGTACATTAATAACATTCTGCCCATATGAATTCAACCGAGGGAAGACTAAGCATCTTTTTTGGCTTGACAGTTTTATTTCTAGCAGTTGCCTTTTTATAAAATAAAAGAACAAATCTATGCAATTTTCCTCGTATCTGGGAAATCTCAGGCAGCTTTAGGTGTAAAGGATATCATTTAGGGCTTGATTTGTGGAAGGCGCCCTATCAGAAGTTGTCAGGAAATTATAAACACTTGATTTAAGATGGGATCACGGGTTACTTAGAAATATTAGTCAGAAGTAATATTCACTTATTAGGCCAGTAAATCTGCATAGCTTTTGGAAGAACATGCACAAGTAAAATAACAATATATGTTCTTATATTTAATACCAATAACTCACAGAAGACATAGCTACTTTTATTAAACCAAAAATACTACACTAGTCTCATTTGCCAAAGATTTACCTAAATATGTGAACTTGAATTTGGATAAGAATTTTTTTTAGCCCTGTTGAAAGTATTACTGAGAGTTCAATTTCCTTAACTTCTGGGAATTTTAGGAATCCTTAATTTATAGGTGCCTATTTACCGCTAAGCCAATGAGAACAGTTTCTTTGAGAAATGATATGATCTCATTTAGTGGCCCTCTCTCCTGAGGGTTATCTAAGGATGGGAGATAATGGCTGAGGGTCCCCCCACATCCCCTGCTGACTGAGACTATAGTACCACAGGGGCTGGCAAAAGCTGGGGAGCTGGCCATGATGCTTCAGGGTGCCTCTCACAATGCACTTTTACCTGGCAGACTGTCCGATGCCTAGTAGTCTGACCATGACCATGGCCAGGTTCCTCACACAGGGGACTTATCTATACTGGCTGACACCCCGTGCTCCTGACTGTGACCCTCATGCAGGAGACTTGTCTATACTGGCAGACACCCTGTGCTCCTGTCTGACAGTGACCAGGGTTCCTCACACAGGAGACTTGTCTATACTGGGAGACACCCTGTGCGCCTGTCTGACAGTGACCAGGGTCCTTCACACAGGAGACTTGTCAATACTGGCTGACACTCTGTGCTCCTGTCTGACAGTGACCAGGGTCCCTCACACAGGAGACTTGTCATACTGGTTGACACCCCTGTGCTCCTATGTGACAGTGACCAGGGTCCCTCACACAGGAGACTTGTCTATACTGGCTGACACTCTGTGCTCCTGTCTGACAGTGACCGGGGTCCCTCACACAGGAGACTTGTCTATACTGGCTGACACTCCTGTGCTCCTGTCTCCTGTGCTCCTGGCCAAAGCTAGATTTTGCATTTCTATAGACAGAATTATTTGCATTATTATCAGTCCTGCACAACTTACCAAGTTGTAAATAGCTCAAAAACAATGACAGGCTGAGTGTATGTATGGTAAATAATGCAACCTATTTCACAATTTTCCTCTCAGACCTTGAATTTACAACTGTTTCTATTTTGGTTGTATTTACTTTATCATTTAACTATCTATTTCTCCATCCATCAACCATCTCAGCTTTTTAAATTCATTTCTAAGTTGTTATAGACATCAATACGTGTTATATAGTCTTGGGAGCTTCCTTGATCAATCAAAAGGATCATACTGGATATGTCTTCAAATTCCTAACTTAAAAGATCAGTAAAGAGGATATGCTCACTCTTGTTATAGATTGCTCTTTTCCATCATCATTGGATTTCAGTCCAGGCCCATTTTTCACACAGCCTTGCCATGTGCCCTCTATCTTGGTGTTAGTTACCATGGTACTCTGGGGGGTACTTGCCTCTTTTAGGTTCTGTAGCTGTACCGTATAAATGAACCTTGAGTCTTCTAGATTTCTCATCAGACATCTGCAACTCAGAGGGCTATAGAAGCACAATATATATATTTTTTCTTTTTTTTTTTTTTTACTTTGATGTGCTACCAAGTTTTCACCTGACGTGATATTGTTCAAGCTGTCCTTCACCCAGACCCTGGGAGAGGTCTTGTTCATGTTTTTTTTTTTTTTTGCTTGAATGATATTAATAGATAAGACATTAAAGATTAATAGAAAATATGAAGTATATGTGTGTATATATAGTTTGTATATAAGTATATATGTAAGTATGTATAAGGATATAGATGAATAGATGTCAATTTCTAGTTCCCATTGTGTATCTGTTTATAATAAATATTTAACCTATATTTTGGCGTGTTTATTTTCTGCCAGTCACTCTTCCAGACACTGGGGACAGAGTAGCACTTTCTGTCTCTGGTGCGTCACGTGTTCTAGACTGCTCAGAGTGAAAGCCCAGCATTTGCCCTCTGGTGTCTGACTGTTTCACTCCGCGTGTTTCCAGGGCTCATCCTGTCGCAGCAGGAAGCAGGACTTGGTTCTTTTTATGCTGGATAACATTCCATTGTAGGTGTGGACCCCTTGGTTTAGTCACTCATCTCTCGATGAACACTGGGTTGTGTTGTGGTTGGAATGCGTCCCTAAAGCTCATGTGTTGGAAAGGTATCTCCTACAGCAGCAGTGTTGGGAGATGGGACATTTGTGAGGTGTTGGGCCCACGGGGGCGGGGGGTTCACCATCACAAGAGTGCATTTGCTGTAAGAGTGAGTGTGGCCCTCTCCTCTCTCACTCACCCTCTGTCATGGGATGCCACCCTAGGAAGGCCTCTCCAGATGCCAACACCTTGATTTTAGACTTTCCAGTCACCAGAGGTGTATAAAATAAGTTTATTCTCTTTAGAGATTACCTACTGTGATGCTATAGCATCCCAAAACAGAAACAGACTAAGATAGGTTGTTTCTGCCTTTCGGCTATTGTGCCTAATGCTCTAATGAAAACTCATGGACAAGAATCAGTTTTCTTTGCTATATACCTAGGAGTAGCATTGCTGATCACATGGTGGTTCTATGCTTAACTTTTTGAGGAGCTACCAAACTGTTCTGTACAATGACTACACCATTTTACATTCCCACCAGCAATGTCTAAGGCTTTCAATGTCTTCACATCCCTGTCAACACGATTTTCCATTTTGTTTGTTTGTTTTTAAAATTGCCAACTTATGCCGGGCGTGGTGGCGCATGCTTGTAATCCCAGTACTTTGGGAGGCAGAGACCGGAGGATCCGGGTTCACAGCCAGCCTCAGATCTCTCTCTCTCTCTCTCTCTCTCTCTCTCTCTCTCTCTCTCTGTCCCTGTCTCTCTCTCTCTACTTAGTGAGGCCCTCCGTAACTTCGTGAGACCCGGTTTCAAAATAAAGTATAAAAAATAGGGCAGGGGGTGTAGCGCGGAGGTAGAATGCCCCTGGATTCAATCCCCAGTACTGCAATAAATAAATAAATAAATAAATAAATAAATATAAATAAAATTGCCAACTTAGTAGGTATTAATTGAAGTTTTGGATTCCCCTAATTATTAGTGATGTAAAACATCTTTTCATGTGCTTGTTGGCCATTTGCTTATTTTCTTTGAAAAAATATGCATTCTAGTTGTTTACTTGGTTTTTAAATTGGCATTTTGGTCTTCTTTATTGATTTGTAGGAGTTTTTAATATATTCTACATATTAAATCTGTATTGTGTGTGGTTGGCAAATGTTTTCTCCCATCCTGTGGTTATCTTTTCACTCTCCTAATCTCGTGTTCCGTGATGCATAGAATATTTAATTTTTACAATGTCCAATTTATCTGTTTTTTCTTCATTGCCTGGTCTTTTGGTACCATATTTAAGGAACCATTGTCAAATCCAATGTCATGAAGGATTTCGCTTTTTTTCCTCTAAGAATTCTATATTTTTCATTCTTAAATTTCAGTATTTTGTCTCTTTTGAGTTAATTTTTACATTAAAGGTCTAACTTCATTTTTTTATGTGAATATTCAGTTTTCCCAGCACTGTGTGTTGAAGACACTGTTCTTCACTCATTAAATGACCCTGGCATCTTTATTTATGAATTCTCAATTCTATTCCTTTGGTCTCTATATCTATTCTTGGGCCAATATGCTACAGTTTTGATTATGTAGCTTTGTAGTAAGTTTTCAAACTGGAAATTGTGAGTCCTCTAACTTTGTTGTTTTTCAAGATTGCTTTGACTCTTAGGGATGCCTTAGAATTCCATATGAATTTTGGGATGGATTTTTCCCTTCCTGCAAAAAGCAGCAACAATCACACACACACACACACACACACACACAACAGCATTGGGATTTTGATAGTTTTGATAGGGATTGCGTGGAACCTGTAGATTGCTTTGGGTAGTATTGATGCTATCTTAACAGTATTACATCTTCTAGCCTGTGACCATGAGGTGGCTTTTTGCTTATTTAGATCATCTTTGATATGCTTCAGCAATATTTTTTTAAATTTTCAATGTGCAAACCTTGCACCTTGACTAAATTTATTCCTAAGTATATTATGTTTTTTGGTACTATTGCAAATGGAGCTTTTTTTTTTAATTTTCTTTCCGGACTGTTTATTATTAATTTATAGAAGCACAACTGCTTTTTGTGTGTTGATTTTGTGTCTTGCAACTTTGTTGGGTATATTTATTAGCTGTCAGTATTTTTTTCTGGATTCTTTAGGGCTTTCTGGGTGTGAAGTCATCTCATCTGTGAACAGAGATAGTCCTACTACTTCTTTTCCCATTCGGATGGTGCGCATTTCTTCTGCTTGTCTGCTTGTTTGGCTAGCGAAGTGCTTTCGTTCTAGATGGGTTCCATCTGAGATCTTCATCAGACCCCTGAGTAGAGATGCCAAGTAGACAGAAGATTTGAGTCTGGAGGTCAGGGGATAGGTGTTGTGAGGTTGGGAATTGTCCACTGTGCAGTCACAGCTGGTATTTAAAGGCATGTGTCCACCATAGGAAAGAGGAGCATGGCCAAGGGCAGAGGCATGGGAAAAGCCAAGCACGGAATGTCTCCAGCGTGGGGACAGTTTCCTTCTCCCTGACCCCTGTCCCTGTGTCCTAGAGACGGGCACCTCCCACAGGTGGAACCCCAAAGGCTTCTTTTGGGTGGTTCCACAGAACCATCTGGGACCGGCCACATCACTGGGCCTAGTCAATGTTCATTCATGGATGACATTGAAGAGAGGGATCAGGTTCCAACCAGAATCTTGTTTGATGATTGGAGACATTCACATAAAAGCCTTGTCGCCAGAATGAACCCGGGGAGCGGAATTAATTGAAGCCCAGGAATAGTGTGAGTAGTGTGTGTGTGTGTGTGTGTGTGTGCACGCACACGCACGCATATACATGCATATGCATACATGCTTCCATAGAATGCATGTGTGGCTGACTATATTACCAAATTGTTAAAAAATAATCATTTCTGGCTGGTAGGATTACAGAGTATTCATATTTCTAGTTAGAAATTTCCACGGCTTTGAACTGTTTTTGTAATCAATGTGCATTTATTTTTTTAAAAATACTTTTATTGGTGCATTGTCAATGTGCATTTCTTACTAAGTTGAAAAGGATTTAAAAACTTTCCTTTAAGAAAATTTGTACAATGCTAGTTAGTAGCCGATGCCGATGCAATAAATAAAATCTGTGGTTCTGTGTGCACAGAATTTGCTTGACTCATGCAGACGTGAATAGGTTACCTGTAGCTTTATGAAAAGTAGGTAAGTCACAAAAAATGTCATCCTCACCCCCTGTAACTTTAAAGCTTACACGTTGGTACATTCAGAGGTCTGCTAGCTACTAGTAGAACATGCTTCTAGAGAGAAATATTGTTTTACTATTCTACTCCATGTCTGGATTATTTTGACTGGATTTGGAATACTATCTAAATTATTATCTCTTGGGCTGTTTTTTTCCAGTAATGTTAAGGTTTTTTTTCGTTGATATATGCTTAAATGTTTATTTTTAAGTGATGTAACTTTTTAAAAAAAACTTATTAAAGTTTATTTCTGTGGGAAAAATATTTTCTATGTTTTTGACTGTTTGTTTCCTCCTCTTTTGAAACCTCTAGCCAACAAGAACATTAGTCATGACAAGCATGCCATCTGAGTAAGTCCTTGTTTTGATAACTTCTATTCAATGTGAAATTTAGCCTTTCATATACCATAGTTCTGTGTGCCTGTAGGCAATTCATAGATCTCGCCTGCATCACTTTTACTCAATGTAATTAATATTTGAAAACGAAAAATGTGTTTATATATGAACAGCCTCGTGCTAAAAGCTTTTGGGATTGTTTAGATGGTATTAAGAGGTTTTGCATTATTTTTGCTATTCCTTTTGCTTGCTTTCATTTCTAATGGCTTTGTTTGTCTACCCCTCCCCCCATGGTGTTCAATAAATGGAGCAATGCCAGCCGAAACAGTTCCCTTAAAGGTCTTAAAGAAATGCCACGGTAGAAATCCCCCCCCCCCCGTCTTAAAGCAGTCATCCGAGCATCCCGCGGAAGGGTTAATGGCTTGCTGGCATGCTCTTATCATCTGCCTCAAACATTTAGCACAATCAAGAACGTCCAACAAAAATACTGTGCTATATTCTATGTGACAGATTTTTTGAGTTCCTGTTTAAAGGGGGAAACCATGTTTTTTATATCAACTGTGGGTTTTGAGGTTTTAAGACATTCATCAAAACCTTGGGACATTGGGGTGAAAGGGGGTGCAGAGGGAGTGCGTGTGTAGACCACTTCTTGTTGCAGGCTCCTTTTCCTGCCCGTGGCATGGAAATTCAAGGATTGAAACTTTAAATACCACACATTATGTAGTGGGAAAGGAGCTCACTAGTAATTTTCATAAATGTATTATGAAATATATTGAATCCTTTAGATAGCTAGGTAGCCTACTACAGAAATGAATATTGAATATGGGCATTATATTTTAAAAGTCTATATTTGTTGCCTAAATTTAAAAAACCAAACCTTAATGACTAGTTATTTTCTCATTAAAGAGTTTTAAAAGAAAACTTCGAAAGTTTTAAAAGAAAGTTTTAAAAGAAAATTTCGATCATATTCTTTTATTTTTTTTTTATCTTAGACTTCTTGTATATCTTAAAAACAGGACCTAAACATCATGATTTTACATTGATTAGCCGTGTCTTTAAAAGATACTTTTTATGCCTGGCGTGGTGGTACACGCTTGTAATCCCAGTACTTGTGAGGCGGAGATCTGGGTTCACAGCCAACCTCAGCTACTTAGTGAGGCCCTCCGCAACTTCGCGAGACCCGGTTTCAAAATAAAATATAAAAAATAGGGCTGGGGGTGTAGCTCAGAGGTAGAACACCTCTGGGTTCAATCCCGGTACTGCAAAAAAAAGAAAAAGATACTTTTTATTAAGTCACACATTCAACAAACTGCTGGCCAGACTTGCCAAGGAGAAAATCAGATATTCAGAAACAGAGTTCTTCGGGTCGAGTTGAGAGGTGTTTACTTCTTTTTACTTTTATTTTAGTTTTCTTTTGTCTTTTTTTGCCCGTATATTTTCTAAATTTAGTATTCTTCATGACACTAGGGCGCACAGCCTCTCTGGTTCAAGTGATTACAGGGCCAGATCCTAACCCACGCATTATGCCCTTCAGAGCAGGGCACAGTTAACCTCTGGTGGCCATACCCAGAGTCACTAGAGATCAAACGGCCAAGCCCTGTAAAGTGGGAAGAAGCGCATCAGAGACGCTCTGCGCCAGCGTGGACAGCAGCAGCCTCTGTTCTTCGCAATACAAGCTGTGGCGAGGGGAGACGCTTGTTCATCGAGTACATTTCAGTGTGGCCTAGACAGGCTTTCATAGCCTCGGCGTTTCACTGGGAATTTCCAGAGCTTGCTGGGCAGCAGAGACAGAAGCAGTATATCAGAACGAAAGGTCCTAGAAAGAAAGGGGAGCACACAGACTTGTTTGGTAAGGAAGTCAGAATATGCTTGTAATCTAAGCTAATTTATTTATACTTTTATTGGTGCATTCTAATTCTACATCATAGTGAGGTTCAAAGTGATACAAACATACATGCACACAGTAGAAAGAATATTTCAAAAAAATAAAACAAAAGGTATATAAGGGTAAAGAGAATGACAGGCCGGAAGACAAACAATGCCACACTTTGTGAAATTAAGGCCCCTCTGATTGCCCTAATCTTCGATATGATAGGATTTAATAAAAATCATTACTTTCTCCTCTAAGGAGAAAAACTATGTGTTTGACACTTTAAGAATGTTATATTTTCAAAATAAATAAATGAGAATTTTGGTTCTGAAAGAAAAGGGAGGATAGAGTTTGGTAAGGAAGTCAAAATATGCTTGTAATTTAAGCCAATTTATTTATACTTTTATTGGTACATTGTAATTCTACATCATAGTGAGGTTCAAAGTGATACAAACATACATGCACACAGTAGAAAGAATATTTAAAAAAAAAACAAAAGTTATATAAGGCTAAAGAGAATGATGGACCAAAAGACAAACAATACCGAACTTTGTGAAATTAAGGCCCCTCTAATTGCCCTAATCTTCGATATGATAGGATTTAATAAAAATCATTACTTTCTTCTCTAAGGAGAAAAACTATGTGTTTGACACTTTAAAAATGTTATATTTTCAAAATAAAATAAATAAGAATTTTCGTTCTGACTAAGTTTTGGTTCTGAACTTTGGTTGAAACATGCCTGAGCAATGAGTAACTGGTGGGGGGAGGTGCAGGGCTGGTGTCCGGGTCTGGTTTGTGACGCGGGCGCTCTGCCCCTGTTAGCCAGGGACCCTAGAGAAGCCGTGCACGGCTGTGGGGCCTACCTTCTCAGCCACTAAAATAGAGAAGTTGGAGTTGAGCTAAAGGTTTTTTATTTCTTCAAATTTTATGTCACTGATTATAAAGCAATTAAGACGTAAGCACTATAGCCAAAACCAACTTTAAATTTTTAGCTTTCTAGGTCTTTTAAATTGTTATTCAGTGTAGCCACCTCGATGTTCGTGTGCAGCAAATGCATTCATGTCGTCCATGTTTTTCCCTGCTTGATAGGAAGCAGAATGTCGTCATCCAGGTGGTGAGCAAGCTGAAAGGCTTTGCATTTGCACCCGAAGTCTGTGAGACCACCACCCACGTGCTGGCCGGGAAGCCTCTGCGCACCCTGAACGTGCTTCTGGGAATGGCGCGCGGCTGCTGGGTTCTGTCTTACGAGTGGGTAAGTCCTGTGCTTGGATTGCGTATTTTAAAGCTGGAGCTGTGTGGTGGGCCTGGTCATCCTGCGTGACAATACCTGGAGCTGGGACATGCACCCCCGGCCCCAGGCCTCCCAAGAGCAGGGAACGCTGTTCTTCCTCCAGCCAGTGCTGGCCTCGCCCCGGAGAGGATGGTGTGAGGCTGGAGGCAGCACAAGGAGGAGCCTTCAGGGCCGACTCTCAGCCCCTGGAGGAAATAAGCTCGGAACACACTTGGACTGAAACACCAAGAGCGCTTTCTCACACTCAAATGAGCGTTGCTCCGTGTTTGACCAAGAAATAACGTGACCTACACTAGTGAGGGTCTGAAAAGCCAAAAGAATTCAGTGATTGTTTTTACAGATGGATTTACTTAGGATGAAACATGCTCATTTAATCCCATTTGGATATGTTTCGTCTTGTGCACATCTATCCGTAACATTATTTGCCCTTATTTCTATGCATTAAAGGTAGTTTTAAAAAATAGATCATCATTTTCATAATTCATAAAAATTGAAATGGTCTGTTGTTCATTCTGCTTTAACTTTGATCCTCCACCTAAGGCCATTCCAGAGCATCACTCTGTAATGAGAGTGGCATCATTTGTCATTTGTGTTACTATTGCGTGTTCAACTGTCCACCCTCCTTCCTCTTCACCCAAGAATGTATTATATTAGTATTTCACTAATTTAAGCCAGTGGAATTATACTATGCAAACAAACTATAGATTGTACTTTTAAGAATGGCTCTAGTTGTTTTCCTGTGTCATAACTAAATCTTATAGCTCTCTTACAAGAGGTTTAAGAGATTCATGCTTAAAGTCAGGAAGTACAAAAGGTTGAAACTCGAAAAAAAAAACCGGTACTATTTGCATTGATGGTGATTGGGGCTTACCTTACCTAATTATGCCTTAGCACTACTTTTTGTTTATTTGCATGAGATATAATATATAACTCCAGCTTTAGTGCATGAATTCCCCATTTCCTTTCATTCAGATCATATCTGTGTCTTCATCGGTCAGCTCTTCCTTCCCTCATGTGTCAGAGGAAAATGTTCTTCATCTTTTATAAAGATACGTATCTGACCTTGATTCTGTACCCAATCTATTCTCCTGGGACTTTGAGAAGTCCAGAGAAACCAGACAAGAGAATTTGGCATTTACTGTTGACTTGCATAAAGACCTGCTCCCTCGATGCCTACATGCCTCTGCTGAGTGTCTGGCCAGTTTTCCACCAATCATACATAGAAACAGAACTGGATGAAAATTTAAAGTATGGTAGCTCCCTGGGTTTACCTGATAAGAAAAAGGCAGTCAGTCAAACACATAATAATTATTATTATTATCATTATTGCAGTACTGGGAATCAAGTCTAGGACCTCACACATGCTAGGTAAGCTCTCTGCCACTGAGCTACATTCCCAGTCATCACATTATTTAATTATTTTCTAATGTTCAGGCCAGACCCCTTGCCTGGAGGGAAGAAACTAAAACATTCAGTTGTGTAAGTGAATGTATAAAGCACAAGTGCTACAGGGCAAGAAAAGGAAATAAAAGGCACTTGGGATAAAAAAAGAAATAAACTATCTATATTCATATATGGCATGATTGTTTATGTAGACAGTTACAAGAAATCTACTTAAAAGCTTGTAGAGCAAGTAACTGAGTTAAACAAGTTGTCAGGATATAAGGATGCATGGTCAACATTGAAATACTTAACTACGAGTCCAATAAAGTATAGGCAAGATCTGTATGCTAAAAACTATAAAATGCTGAGATAAAAAAAATCAAATAATAGCCGGGCATGGTGGCACGTGCTTGTAATCCCAGTACTTGGGAGGCTGAGACCAGAGGATCTGGGTTCGTGGCCAGCCTCAACTACTTAGTGAGGCCCTCTGCAACTTGTTGAGACCCTGTTTCAAAATAGAGAATAAAAAATAGGACTGGGGGTGTAGCTCGGAGGTAAAACGCCCCTGGGTTCAATCCCCAGTACTGCAAAAACAAAAATCTAAAACAAAAAAAAATCAAATAACTACACATAGAGACATACCATGTTCATGGATTGAAGGACTCAATATAGTTACAGTGTCACACCTCCCCAAAATGATCTATAGATTTAACACATTCCCAATCAACATCTCAGCAGATGTTAAGTCTTCCTTTAAGGCTGTGCTAATCAAGGCAGTGTGTGATTATCAGGTACAGTGGTGTAGAACGGAGAGTCCGGAAACACAGTCACAAAAACATGGTCCCTTGGGTGTGACAAGCACAAAAGCAATTCAATGGAGAGACTCAGTCCTTCCAGCAAATGGTGCTAGAGAAACTGGACATTCATAACCAAAAACAACAACAAAAAAATGAACTTCACCCTATGCCTTGTACCTCAAAATAGCTCATAAACTAAATCTAAATTTCTAAGTATAAAGCTCTTAGAAATAAACACAGGATAAAAATCTTCATGACCTCAGTTTAGGCAGAGTTCTTCAGCACCATACCAAAAGCATAATCTATAACAGAAAAAAAAGATAAATTAGACTTCATCAAAATTGGAAGATTTTACTCTGTGAGAGACATTCATTATAAAGAGAACACAGCAGGCTATTAATATTACCAATATTAGTAAATCTCATATCTTACATCTAGAATATATAAAGAACTCTCAAAACTCAACAAGAAAGCAAACAGCCCAAACAAAAATTGACCAAAAAATTTTTTTGAACCAACATTTCACCAGACTCACAGATGACAAATATATACATGAAGAGATACACAATCTCTCTCGTCATTGTAGAAATGCAATTTAAAATCACAGTGACATACTACCTCATATCAATTAGAAGAGCTAAAATGGAGAATAATGACAATTCCCTATCAAGGATGCAGGACAACTGGAACTCTCCTGTGCTGCTGTGGGAGTGGAAAGTTGGACAGCCACTCAGAAAAACTGTGTGACAGTTCCACATCAGGTTAAATGTCTACTACTGTCTCCCTCAGTAGTACTACTCACAGATATTTACCCTAGGGGAATGAAAGCTTACATTCACACAGAAATTTGCACACGAGTGTCTGTAGCAGCTTTACCTACGATGGCCCAGACCTGGAGACAACACAAATGTCCCTCAGTGGGCGAATGGATGAGCAAATGGGTCCATCCACCCAATGGATTAGCCAGTGATAAAAAGAAAGGACGGTACACGCAAGACTTGGATAACGCTCTTGCATTAGGCCAAGAGAAACAAGCCAGTCTGCGATGCTATAGACTGTATGATCCCATTACCTGTCATTCTGGAAAAGGTAGAACTGTTGGGAGGAGGAAGATGAGTGGTCGCCAGGAGCTGAGCCGGGACTCCGAGTGCCACAGGCAGCACCTCAGACCTCTCAGAGGTGTTGGAATTGTTGTGTTAATACACAGGACCACGTGTGCACACATACAAGTTAATTTTCCTGCTTGTAATTTTTTGTAAAAAGTTCATATCACGCGGCTCCTGAAGGAAGATGTGTGCATGCTGCTGGCACTGCGGGTCCACCACTGTGGGTGAGACCAGATTTCCTTCTGCGTGCTGAGCAGTTCCCCAGTCCTCCTGTCTCTTCAACCGCTGCCTCTGACCTCGCACCAGCACTTAATGTCATCTCTTCTGTCTTAACATATTATTTTAGTTTTTAAAAATAACTTTCCCTGGAATTTCTCTAGTGTATCCTTCTCTACCTCTTTCTTGGCAAAACGTCACAAATGGGTGTCTGCCTTGTCCCCTCTTCCTGGCTTCCCATGCGGTCTCCAACGTATCCCATCTGGCCACCACTTACTCCAGCACACCAGAACTGTGCTTGCAAGGGTGACCAGTGCCCCCTGCATGCTTTTATAGTTGTGCAACATCACATTCACAGGCAATTCGTAAACCCTAAGCATGTAGTTTAACAAATGATTCTAAAGCCAGCACCACAAGTCTACCACCTGGACCAAGGGCAAAGAGCATCGCCCCTACGCTGGCAGCCCCTTGCATACCGACATCTCTGTTCCCTTACAGGAACTCTCTGCCTCATCTTTTCTGCTGATCAACCCCTTGCTTTTCCTTAGACTTAGTATTTAAACATGTAGTTCAGTTTAGCCTGCTTCTCTGCACTTTTTATTACCACAGTCATACAGAATTTTATTGGAATTAGCAGAATTGCAAACAGTAGCCCTGTCAATCAATCCCCATGTGCTGTCTACAGAACCAGGTGCCCAGGGTGGCAGGGTCCTCTTCTCCCTTGGAAGGGCGGCTCCAGGTTTGGCTCACCCCATTCCCACCCCTTCTCCCTGCAGGACCCCAGGGCTCCAGGTCTGGGCTGCAGCGTTCCCTGGGAGATCCAGTAAAGATCCACTCCACATCCAGACTACATCCCAAATGACAGGATGGCTCTGCTTATGCAGCGAGGAGGGAGGACGGAAACACCCCCTGTAGGTGGCAGGAGAGTGACTGGGGCCCAGCTGTGCTCCACCCTGGGCTTCTTCCTGACCTGGACCTCCCAGCTTTCTCTTCCTGGTGAGCTGATCCCCATGCACACAGTGTAGCTGTGAGTGCTCAGTCTCCCCCACCCCGGCACATGCAGGACTAGATCTCTGCAGGACCCTCTGAGCCCAGCGGGGGCTTCGGCTCTTGTGTCTGGCTTCTTTGGTCCACGTCATCTTTTCGTATTGTTGGACAGATTTCGTTCTTTTACTTGACATTTCAGCTGCTCTTTATTTTATTTATTTACTTACTTTTAATGAAGAGAAAAGGGTTGTTTTGGCTCACAGCTCTGCAGCATTTTAGGAAGCCAATGGCAGCTGTGTTTGAAAGGCTCTCATCTCTTGACCTTGAGGTCACCACCTTGCTGGGCCATCCCCTTCCACGCAGACTCAAGCTCTCCCTTCTTTTCCATGTTGACTTCTCCCTTCCCCTCCCCCCAGCGTCGGGCTGCCTAGGCTTGTGCTGTCTCCTCTCTCTTTGTGGTCTTGCTTAGGCCTCATTCACCAGGAGTCACAAACTTGGGTGCCTTCAGGAATACAGCAGGTGGGGGACTCCCAGGTACAGGGGAGGGGGCAGGAGCAATGACGAAGTAGACACCTGTGTTCCCTAGAAAGACATTAAGTTACTACAGGAAGGAAGACAGAACCACACCAGGCTAAGAAAAACTCCTCCCACGTGGGCATCTAGATTGAAATCCTAATTCTGACTTTGAATAGCATTAATATATCAATGGCTCACTGAGACCCCAGACCGCCCTCTGGTCTCTGAGCCCTTACCTCCAGGGGCTTACCCGCTTGGAATTTTCACTCAAATGTCTTGTACCCGGCATATGAGACTGTATCCTGCTTCTTTCCTGGCCTCAAATACACACCTCTTCCATTTCCCTCTGTCTCCTTCCATTTCCCCTTGCTGGAAATTGAGAAGAATCCCTGGCTCTCCACCATCACCAAGTTTCATCAGTTAGCACTCGCATCTATACGTGACTGTCCATCTCTACTGCCACGCCCTGGTCACTATCAACCCTCCTGGGCATGCTGGTGTCCCTGGAGTCTCTTCCTTTTACAGACACAGGAGGAGCGGGGCCCATGGATTTCCATCTGCTCATCACCCGCCTTCAGCACCAGCAACTCACGCATAACATCTCCTCCTCCTTCTTACATCCTCTCACACTCCCCTAGAGCTAGAGTATTCCAGGGGCAACTCAGACACCATGGCACTGTGCCCAAAAGTACTTGTGCATATATCTCTAAGAATTAAATACTTAACAAAACCATGATACCTTTTAGCAGTAATTGTTTAATGGCATCAATATCAGACCTGCAGTCTCCTCTCTGAAAGGGATCTGCTGACACTACCTGCTGTGTAGGATCTTGTGAATGGCAGGAAATGAACCTGCTCCGTGCAGCATGTTCACAGAGTGGGGGCTGTTACTCTGGGGACTCCTGTAGGTACAGATGCATTGATTTCACAAGAACAATAGACATGGTTCATGGTGTTCCGGGTTGATAAGTTTTAATTGATTTGAGTTGTGTAAAGACAAGCTTTTTAAAAGTTTAGAAGGACACAGACGGAGGAAGGTCACCACGTGAGCACCGAGGCAGAGCTGGAGGGAGGCCCGGGCAAGCCAGGGAGCACCGAGGAATTCTGCAGCCCAGGGACTGGGAGAGAGGCCTGGGGCCAGGTCCTCCCTGCAGCCTGCAGGGGGCACCAGCGATCCAGCACTCAACCAAGGACCTCCAGCCACCGGGACTGGCTTTGTCACCAACAAGAAGAAATACAGTTCAGAAATACGACATGAAGGAAAACTTAAGGAAGAGACACTTAAAAGAAAGAACAGGATGACCGGGTCCTCAAAGCATTCCGCAGCTGCTGCGTTCCTCGGGAGGTGCCGCTCACTCGGGGACGCTGGTGGGAGTGGGGCAGCCCCTGGGCGGGCTGAGCGTGGATTCCCAGAGGAAAGCAAGCCTGGCCTGAAATAGAACTGCAGCAGTCTTGAAGTGGGAGCGTCCTTGGGGAACGGGTGACACTAGCAAGATGTGTTCATGGAAGCTTCCAGTTAATATGGTCACCTTCCATCTTTTGTAGATCAATATAGTGATTTTGTTTATTTATTTATTTATTTATTTATTTATGGTACTGGGAACTGAACCCAGGGACATTCTACCTCCGAGCTACACCCCCCAGTCCTATTTTTTATTCTTTATTTTGAAACAGGGTCTCACTAAGTTGCAGAGGGCCTCACTAAGTAGCTGAGGCTGTCCGCAAACCTGGATCCTCCGGTCTCAGCCTCCCAAGTACTGGGATTACAAGCGTGCACCACCACGCCCAGCAATATAGTGATTTTAAATAGTGGTAAAGCAGGTGCCTCAGCGTTTAATGTGATCTTTCTTTTACCAAGCCGGTCATGAGGCCACAGGCCCTTCTACAGACACAGCTTCTGACAGGTTCCTGTATCTTATTTACCTAGTACCTCATACTAGATCCCTTCTATTCAGAGGACAGAAACCAACAGAGAGCTCTCAGAGAATAAGGAAGAAAAGGGAACTGGTATTTAAATGCTCTACTGAAACACACACCTGCACAGTATGAAAATATGTACATGCCTGCTGTGTTTGGAAGTTTCTATATATTTCCATTTTATTATTACAGTCATTTACAGTGTACAGATCAGCAGTCCCTTTACATTAAAGTTATTTTGAAACAGAAGATGATGCACAAAATTGCAACTCAATACCCAGGCCTCAGGTATTTTAACAATTAGTACGACAATAAGATAAAACCATTTTAAAAGTCACATACAGTATAGCTGAGGGCCAAACTGTACCACTACTGCCCGATTTGGGGGTCTCCCAGGCCTGTCACATTACCCTCAATTTCCAGATGCCACGGGATAGACATGACGGCACTGCCTGGGCCTGGGACCTTCTGGTCCCAAAGCCCCAGTGGGACCCTGAAGCTTGCTGACTTGCAGAGTCCTCTTTGTGGAATGGAGCGATTACGGTGCCTGCTTCACAGGCCTGTGTGAAAAGCAGACGGGGCACCTGCACGGCGCTCACAACAGCGACTGGCAAAAATCAAGATCTTAACCAGTCTTGCCCTTATAACAAAGCAGCAACACATTAACTTCCCCAGATGAGACATAAAAATCTATCGCTATCTATTGTCACCGTAATTTTTTGGTACAAAAGAATGCACTATCCTCAGAATAAAAATAACGAAGACAGCATTGTTCTGGACAGTGACAGCTTTGCCGGGGACCCGCATCAGCCTATGCTAGGTGCTTGGAATGTCCGTCGAAGCCCATCAGCGGTGCTGCAGCTCGCAGGAGGACGGATGGAGCTGCTGCGAGATCCAGGGAGACCAGAGAGGCCACTTGGAGGAAGTGGACCCGCGGTGAGCCTGCACAGGGGGCACAGCTGTCCCATTAGGTGCCTGCGAAGGCCACCCTCCTTATCTGAGGCCAGTTCAGTGTTATTCGAAATGCCAGTCAATTTCAGGCCACCGTAACATTGATGTTTCTGTATTGTAACATTTTCCAGAACCATCAAGCGCTGCTGCTGCTTAAGTTGATCACTCTCAGATCTTGAGAACAATGGATTGGAGGCTTTGCCTCTTTCTGGGAAAACAACCGTGGGCCTCGCCTTAACAGTGACTCCTGAACACTCTGTTTGTGAAAAGTACCAATGCCTAGGAGGTTGGAAAGGACCAGGCACGCTGTGCCTGAAGACAGACCGTCTGCCTGTGTCACTGTGACGTCACTGTCACAGTGTCAGGTGTCTCCCCTCCGGGAGCGCATGTCTATTGATGCTAACGGGTCACTGCTGACTTGCAGCCTCAGAAAGTTTAGAAATGAGCAGTCTCTTTCTCTGTTCATCTCAATCTTCAGTGACACAAACATAACTGCTGCTTCTCACATGGCCTCCCTCAATAATACAAGCATAATACATTTCTATGAAAGAAGATGGTTGCTGTCACCATTAATAAAGCCATTCCAAGCTGGACGTGGTGGCACACACCCGTAATCTCAGTGTTTGGGAGGCTAAGACAGGAAGATCACAGGTTTGAGGCCAACCTCAGCAATTTTGCAAGACCCAGTTTCAAAATAAAAAATAAAAGGGGCTGGGTATGTAGCCCAGAGATAGAATGCCCTTGGGTTCAATCTCCAGCACAAAAAAAGAAGGAAGGAAGGAAGGAAGGAAGGAAGGAAGGAAGGAAGGAAGGGAGAGAGGGAGGGAAGGAGGGAGGGAGGGAGGGAAGGAAGGAAGGAAGGAAGGGAGGGAGGGAGGGAGCGAGGGAGGGAGGGAAGGAAGGAAGAGCCATTTCACATAATTTCTAAAGCTTAGTATTCACTTTAATACTCATCTGTAACTTGTCTATAACTCGAGACATGAACTTTACAGGTTGTCGTCTTCCTTGGGGCCAAGATTTGGAGTGTTAGCATTATGTCCTTGAGAGATCGCGCTGACTTTGTTGTAAAAGGAATCTCTCTCGCTGTGGTCCTCTTTCTTCTCACCCCGTCTCCATGGCAGTTGGGGGATTCTTAAAATATTCTCTTTGGCTCGCATTAGAAATTTGCCTCCAAGAAAAACACTACTGAGAATGTTTTTACTTCAGGGCTTATGTAGTGTTCTCTGGAAATTTCTGTAAAGGAGCATTGTGGCAGTTCTTCACCATCAGATGGTTGTCTGTGGCCAATTAGTCATACAAAAAAAAAATGCCGATTTTATAACAATTCAGTTTGAATTTTAAGAACTGTCTTGGTAATTTCTACCTGTTCACAGCAGTTTGTACTTCCAGGGTTAACTCTGTTTTCGGGAAAGACAATAATTTGTGTTTTTCCTGCTTCATGACCAAATTACCTGGAAAATACATAGAAATAGAAAACTGTGAGTCTTCCTGGGAGACAGGAAGTAACACAACAGAAAATCAAGAAACTAATTTGACCGAAGTACCCCTTCAGATTCTCGTGTCGCTACATTTGGGTTGAGCATAGCGCTGTAAGAACTTGTAGATTCTCCTAGCATCTTCCTCTCACTCGCTAGGTGTCCCCACGTTCTCCTGGACTCCTCTGCCGAACTCAGCCATCCATCCCTTTCCTGGTCACTAGAAGGCGAGTGGAGTGTCCCGTGGCCTCGACTTCTCCCTCTCCCAGCTCCCATTCCATGAAGCTCTGTCCCCCTTCCAAAGACAGCAGCGCAGCGAGGCATAATTCAGCCTATCTTCAGGTTTAAAAGTGCTGACCCTGAACACCTTATGAATACAGCTTGATAATAGAATTTTCAACAGAAATCCATTGTAAATGCAAATATAGGGTTTATAAGCTAAGTAAGTCTTTGGCGAAATTTCAAGGAGGTTAACTATTAACAATAATCAAGAGTTTCATAAATCCAAAAGCTGTCATCATGAATTAATTGTCTTGAAAGAATGTGGTCCCACTGGGGCTTTCTCTCAAGGCTCAGTAAGCAACGATTTAAGAGCGTGTCCTGTGGCAATGGGCATAAAATGTCGTCATTAGAGCGGGGCGCATGCCTCGAGCCGTCCCTGTCCTCTCCTGTCACAATGAGGACCGCTGGTCACTGTCCTAAAGCTGGGCTCTTTGGCCTGGCTAGTATATCACACTGCCTTCCAGGGCTCCTTGGACGGAACCATATAGAAAACCATCCACTTCAACAGTCCGTGCAGATTTACATGGCGTGTGTCACCTTTGCACACAGAGTTTCTGTACCCTTTCTCCTTGGGTCCCCTCTGCAGGCACAGGCTAGCATGGCCGCACCCGGCTGTCCAGGACGCAGGCTCAGCTCTTTGAGTTTTCATGGGCTTGATTCCAACGTTTGTTTTTCACAAGGCTGCAGCTGATGCCTTGGTAAAGGACTTTACACGTTATAGAGCAGTTTCCTATCGACAGTCTCATCGGGTAAGCCTTACAGAACATTTTTGCAATAGAAAAGGACCTGCAAGATAATCAACATTGTGTGCAGGGATGGGGACACCAGGCAGAAACAGCTCGTCTAACTTGAATGTGGGTCTTTGAAATAGTCTTGGTAAAGGTGCTGTCCTCAGATGGTGACCATGCACAGTTATCATAGAGCACACCCAAGTCATAGATTTTCATTATTGCATCATTATTGATTCTTCCTTTGGACAGACACGTAACTGCAGAGTCTGTCTGTGCCTTTCCTTGAGGTTGCTGAGCTGTGCCCGAGCGCTTTCTCTGCAGTAGAACTGGCCATGGGACCAGGAGTGGGTGGTTCTATGTGGA
The DNA here is from genome assembly GCA_004027185.1 of Glis glis. Lineage (NCBI taxonomy): Eukaryota > Metazoa > Chordata > Mammalia > Rodentia > Gliridae > Glis > Glis glis. The sequence goes on along the minus strand of PVJS01000536.1, from coordinate 58,294 downwards.
GTCCTCCACTCCCCCCCTCATTCTCTGGTCCATCCTGGCAAGACCCCATGTGCTTTCCCTCACTGGGGGCGTGTGCTTTCTTCTTCTTCCACCCTCTCACGATGAAGGACAGGTGCAGACACGTGACTCACCTGGAGAGCTGAGGCAGACATGAGGAAGACCGTGCCTGCCATCTAGGGATTATTAGCGGTGGAGTTTGAAGGATCGAAGTGATCTCTTGGGCGGAAGACCACAGTCACCATGAACTGCAACCACAGACTTTTTGTGAATGAGGTCCATTATCATTTTCCTATCTTTACATTAGTAATTTTTTTTATTTTTCCCATGGTGCTATTTTTAAAAATCTACCTAATGTACCCACATAGAAAAGCAAGTGCATGGGTCCTAAGGCTGCAACTTGGCGAGGGAGACAAGACCTGAGGCCCCCAAGTGAGGAGGACAGGCGCTTAGAGGGGTCGTGGCGTCCCTGTCCCCGGAGGACCAGGTGTGGCATCGCCGGTCAAGATCAGGAGGTCGTGGTCACTCAGCTAGGGTGGCAGGCTTGGGTCTCGCTGGCCTCTCTGTACAGCATGAACTGCATGCAGGCTAGAGCATTAGAAGAGGGACCAGAAGCAGGCAGCTATGATGGTCCAGGTGAGAAGCAGTCATGGCTGTGACCGCAGCAGCGGTCTGTAGGTGGGGAGAAAAGATGGCTCTCATGGGATTTGATAATGTGATGGGTGGAGATGGAGGAGGCAAGATGACTCCCACCTACATATTTTAAATGGAGCAGCTGAGGGTGGATCACAGAGCCATTTACTGAGATGGTGATGTCATGGGATGGGATGCGGGAGAGTTTGGGGTATGATAAAAAATTCTGGTTTAGACATTTTGAGTTGGAGTTTCCTATCAGACATTTGAGTAGGGATATCACATAACAAGTTACACACACACACACACACACACACACACACACACACACATTAGCAGAGGACATCAGACATGAATTCAGTCAGTCTGTGTACAAGTCCCCTCTGTGAATTCGGCTTCAGTGACAATGTTAGCTTTTAAAGAGAGCTCCTATAAAAAAATATGCTGGATTTTAGAAAACGGTTGTACTTTTTTCAAAACTACAATTGACAACATCATTCATTCTGCTGCCCGATACTTTTTATGTCTGCTCCACACAATGCATTTCTCCTAAAATTTATTCTGCAGAAAATGAGTTTTATGGAAAACCTTTTAAGCTTTCCCTTACTAGAGAATAAGAAGTCGATAACTCAAGGTGATTTTAACTGAAATAACCACTTGCTGTAGGCTCACGATGAGCCTATTTCTCAGGTGTTTCTAATCGGTTTTGTTTCTTTGAAAGAGTCTTTCTCTGACTAAATGTTAAAATTTTGCATACCTGATGATTTATCAAGCATTGAGGATCTCCATTCAGATAGTATGCATACTTGGGGAACTTAGCTTTGACTGTAAATGCCATTGTCGGATGCTGGTTTTGGCTCCAGGGAAGCCCAACAGAGTGGAGTGCTGTGTCCTACCGGGATCTTGCTCTTCCTCTGCAAGCCGCCCACGATTTACCGTATCACAGACCCTAAGTGAGCAAAGAGACAGCTCCACTGAATGTTACATGATTCGTTTTTACTTGGGGTTTGTTGGGTAGCAACAAAGGAGAAAGAATACTACACAAATACTTAATTTTGCTAACATTTTTTTTCTTTTTAAGTATTTCTAATATCCTGTGTACTCTTTATGGTAGCAGAACATTTATTTCAATTATTAAACTATAAGCAGGATTTTTGATAATATGACTCAGAGTCCACCATCCTGTCCTTGGTACGTGAGAGAAGGCATCAAAGATCAAAGCAGGACCTCCACAGTCGACAGTAGTCCCTTAGTGCTGCAGGCAGTGAGGGCACAGTCTTTACTGAGGTGGCCCCAGGACCAGGGGTCGGGCGTGGAACTCAGAACTTAGGTTTTAAATGAATAAGTGAATAGGTGTGTGGCTTAGTTCTTTTGTAAATCTCAGAATTTCCTCTTGCCACTAATGAATTAAGTATAATTCCAAATTTTGTAATTTGCCTAGGTAGTTAATGTATTTCTAGGTAAAATTCATTAAAATAACCCGATGTTTGTTTGGAAAAAAAAACCTGAAATGTAATTCAGATTGATGGAAATGAGAACAAAAGCCAGTGATTCTTCTAACAGCCCTACTGTTGGGCGGGTTGTCTGTGTGGGGGACAATCATTTCTGCCTTGTTTTCACACAGCGAGGTGGTGTTTCTGCTATTTATTTTAGTTACGTTGGAATTTGTTATATTTACTTCTTTGTTTTCATTTTGATAAGGAAGGTACATGCGTATGTTATTTATAAGGGTATTTGGACTTCACATTTGAGAACAGTGGTGTAATGCCGGGGTGATCTGGGTATTGCTCAGCAGTATTTCAAAAGTGGCTCTGGCCGAGCAGTTAAGTCTCAGAGTCTGAGAATAACCCGTTTTCATTTTTAGAAACCAGAAAGGATTGGGTAAAATACAAAATAAATCTCACTTAAGTGCCCATTCGCAACAGAGCTGAACTTTTCCATGTGTCTCTTCAAGCACGTATGTCAACGTGCAGCTTGGCCCGCTCATCATCTGGTATCGGTTAGTGTCTTAAAAAGGGAGAGTCTTAACTACTTATTTTTAGTACTTTATTGCTTATCTTCTCTCAGTTAAATAGACTGTGTAAACTTTTAGCTTCTTGCCACTTTATGAGACAGAGCAGTGCTTTTTAAGCCTTACTAACACAGGAATCGCCCGGGGATGCCTGTTAAGTGGCAGATTCTGGAGGTCGGATCCAGAGCTGCTTCCTGTGCTACCGGCTCCCAGGTGATGTCCATGTGACCAGTCCTGTGACCACACGTTGGACGGAGCCAAGGGACCTTGTAGACACACTTGAAGCAGAGATGGGGCTGCTTCCCGATGGTGTTCATCGCATAGAAAATTGGGAGACCTGGAGCTGTTTTGTTGAGGATTTATATGTACAAAGTCCATGAAGTCAACGCAATAATCGTCTGTGGAAATGTGGCTTGAACACTTTTAGTTAGGTGCTGGTGGTTGTCAGTGCTTGAAAATGATGGGCTCTGAATTTGAATTCAGATCTTCCATAATCTGTAGCCCATATTCTCTCTAGTATCTACTTCCAGAGATTGCCTGGAGAATATTATCTTCTACAGCGTGAGCTTAGTGTTGTCATTCTGTGACTACACACTTCCTTGTGTGTTTTCAAAGATCAGTGGTCAAGACAGTGGATGTTAATTCAAACAGGGTCACTTACTAGCCGAACAGCCTAGAGTACCTCCTTTAAACTCTAAGCCTGAGTTTCCTAATCTGAAAGAGGATGACAAGGCAATCTAAATAGTAAGTGCTCAAAAAATACTAAATATTATTATTACTCAACAAGCATTTCTGGCACCTATCACTACCCTTCATTAAAGTCATAACTTGGTTCCACCTTGACAACATTATGCTAAATGAAAGAAGCCAGATGCAAAAGGTCACATGTCCTGTGAGACTTTTCAGCGATATCTCCAGGATGGGAAATCACTGGAGAAGCAGAGCTCATTATTAGTTACCTCATGTTCTGGTCAGCATTCTTGCAGCTATAATCTAAACGATTGACCACATAACTTAGAGGAAAGATGATTTATTTTCTTACAGTTTCGGGTTCAGTCCAGTGAGGCCGGGGACCGTGGATCTCAGGGCATGGCGGTGGGTGGCAAAGAGAGGGAGAGCACATGGGCTGTGCTCCTCACATCATGGAGGCCAGAAGCAAGAGAGAGAGCAGGGGGAGGAGGAACCATATATAATCCCCAAGGCCACACCCCCAGGGAGCTGTCCCCTCCAGCCACACCCTAAGGGCCCAGGCCACCACCCAGATAAATCCATTACAATAGATTTATCCAGGGCTTGAGATTACAACCCTTGAGACTCAATAACATCAACTCCAAACATTAATAAATGAGTTCTTTAGGGGACATTTTATATTTAACTATAACACCTGATTAGTAGGATACATAGAAGAGGAGAAAATGGGGAGCAATTACTTGATGAGTTCAGGGTTGACGAAGGAGCTTTGAAACTAGGAGGTTGTAGCTGCATGGCATTGTGCATATACTAAATGCCACTCAATTGTACACTCTTTTTTTGGTACTGGGAATTGAACCCAGGGACATTCTGCCTTCTAGATACACTCACAGCTCTTTTTATTTCTTTATTTTTATTTTGAAACAGGGTCTCACTAAAGTGTGAAGGGTGTCACTAAGTTGCTGAGGCTGACCTCAAACCTCTGGTTCTCCTGTCGCATGCCTCCCAAGTACCAGGGTTATCTGCATGTGCCACCGCACCCAGCTGAATTGTACACTCAAAACAGTTAATTGTATATTTGGCAAATTTCACTTTAACTAAGTCATATATAAAAAAATGCTATACTAAATCAGGCATTACATTTACTAAATAGACGTATTTTTTTAAAGAGCTTTATGGAATTATAGGAAGCATTTCTTGATGTTATGAGATGTGTTGGAGATGCAGAGGAATGGCTTATTTTGGAACAACTAGTATTGCCTTGAAAGTCTGCCAGTTCAAGCTGGGCTTTTTGGAAGACTAGACCTCCGTTTTCTGGCTCCAAGTGCTCAGGAAATAAGTACCCACTTATTTAGTTATAAAAAATTATACCACTGACCTATCCAATCTTTTCTCCTGAAGATTAGTACAGCCTAGAAATAACTTCATTGCTGTACTGTTTCACTAAGTACACGGTTACATGTAAATAAAAAAATTTTTCATAGATAGCTGAAGAGAATTTCTTAGGCAATTAAGAAAATATTTAAAAATTAGGAGAATGTTAAAAATTAGTTCAAGCCCAGTATGGTGGCACACGCCTGTAATCCCAGTACAGCTGGGAAGCTGAGACAGGAGGATCACAGGTTCGAGGCCAGCCTCATCAACTTATTGAGACCAGTTTCAAAATAAAAAAATAAAATAGGGCTGGGGGTGTAGCTCAAAAGTAGAATGCCCCCGGGTTCAATCCCCAGTGCCACTGAATGAATGAATGAATGAATGAATGAATGCATACATACATACATACATACATACATACATACTGGTCTGGCTAGTGCTGGTGGGGCTGTGGCACTCACAGACCTTGAGCTGTGATCCTTTCCATCGTTCACTCTCTAGTTCTTCTCTGGGAAACAGGATGCTGAAACAGTTCGGGAAGGCACCAGCACCACCAGTCAGCACCAGTCCTGCCAGACAATAAAAATGCTCTGCAGACATGCAGACATGGACTCCGGGCGGTTGATGCAGGAGGCTGAGAAGCTGTGGGGCAGAGGGTGTGTGGGAAGTCTCTACATCTTCCTCTTACTTTTACCGTGAGCTAAAACTGCTCTAAAAAAATGAGCTCTTTCAAAAAAAATTAAAGGAAGCCGGGCGTGGTGACACACATGCCTGTAATCCCAGGATTTGGGAGGCTCAGATAGGAGGATCTCAGATTTGCGGCCAGCCCCTGCAACTTCATGAGACTCTATTTTCAAACGAAAAATAAAATAGGGCTGGGGGTGTAGCTCAGAGGTAGAATGGCCCTGGATTCAATCTCCAGTATCAAAAAAATTAAAAATAAATAAATGAAATCATTAAAAACAATTGTACTCAGTATACTGGAAGTCCTGTCCAGTGCAAGGGGGCAAGAAATAAAATAGGCGGAAGAGTCGGAAACAAATTAAAACTGTCTCCGTTCACAGATGTCATGATTGTCTCTAGCCAGACTTGGTGACACACCTGTAATCTCAATACTTGGGAGGCTGAGCCAGAAGGATCACAAGTTCACGGCCAGCCTCGGCAACATAGCAAGACCCTCAGTAACTTAGCAAAACCCTGTTTCAACATAAAAAAAAATAAAAAGAGGGTGTATAGCTCAGACGTAGAATGCCCCTGGGTTCAATACCCAGTACCAAAATGAAAAAAGAAAGAAAAATCATCAAATCTATAAAACAAAAAGTTCTTTCAACTCATAAATTAAGCAAAGTTTGAGAGTCCATGGTTGGTATATAAAATTCAGTTGTATTTTTGTGTCTTAGCAGTAGACAACTGGAAGTCTAATTTTCTAATAAGCCCTTTTTATTATTAGCACCACCCCCAAATTTGAAATATTTAAACTAAAGTATGATAAAACATTTGCAGGATCTTTATGCTGGAAACTTATGAAATAAATCAAAGAAGACCCAAATAAAAGAGCGAGCCAGTATGCTCATTAATTGGGACATGTGGTGTTTCCCGCTGTTCTCCCTTTTGATCTGTAGAGTCCACCCGTCACGCTTACAGGCCCAGCGAGGTTTCTGTGTAGATCTCCACAGGCTGGGTCTCGTGCCAAAGCACTTTCAAAAGAGAAGAACCGAGTTGGAGACTCGCACGTTAAAGGAATCCAGGTGAAGGGTAAATGGTAATTTTGAATTATTTTTGCAACTTTTGTCAGACTAAAACTATCAAAAATAAAATGCTAAAAAGATCAAGTGTAACTCATGAGGCTTATAATAATAAGAACACCCCTTAGCATGCTTCTCCCATCCTCCCTGCTCAGAGGCAGCTACGCCAACTACCTGGGCGGTTGCATCTAATATTTACCTACATATTTCTAAATAAAATGCTTTTCCTGACACTTTTTGATTTTCTGCTTTTAGACTAATTACTGTTGAATTCCTTCTATGGAAGATTAAAGTGTGGCTGTATAGCTGTCTTTCACTGCACACACTACCCCATCTACCCAATAGGATTATCATTTCTAACGTACGTGTGTGTGTGTGTGTGTGTAAGCACACGTATATGTGAATACCAGGTAAATACTGTGGGTGGTGAGCCGTTTAATGTACTGATTCTATTGCATTTCTGGTAATTTTGTCTGTTTTTTTTTTTTAGTTAATAACTGGCAATTATTTTGATCGCTGGCTTTCTTTGTACCAATCACTAATTCACTGTAAAGTGCCCAATACACTAGTTCTTCTCTCAAATCTGTAGTGCATCGGAGAGCCTTTCCATTCTGCTTATCTGGGAGACACGGCTCAGGAGAGTCCTGGCTGTCCACCCTCCTCCAGGCCGGTTCCCTCCAGCTCACAGGCAGATGCCGTCTTGGCTTCTCATTACCCACTCCCGGGACGCCCTCTCGTGAGGTTTGGTCCATGGCTCCAGCTGGCAGCTATTTTCGAATGGATACAAAATCGTGCTTCACGCGGAGACAGCTGAGAAGCTGGTTGGCACAGCCTGCGCGGAGCCCAGGCCATCTGCTGTGGATGGAGATGAGTGAGTGAGGCAGGAGGCCCCTCCAGATGTTAGCATCTGTATGCCTATTTTCCTTGGGCTGACAAGTGTTCCCAGAAAGGATGGGCCAGGGTCCTGCCTGGGGCTGCCATTCCTGACTGCATCCAGTGCCAGGGCTGAACCAGCGCTGATTTCCGCTAGGGCTTTTCCTCGCTGCTCTCAGAAGAACCATTCCGATTGTACTCTCATCTTGTTCCAGAAGAGGGTGGGGCTGGGGTAGGAGATCGCTCCTCTTTACCCATTCTGCACCCCCAGTTTCAGCAGCATGGAGGACAACCAGTTTCCCAGACCTCCTGGGGATTTGCAGAGGGAGATGGAGGCTCCTGTGGCATCCCTTCTGTAGACACTGGGGTTTCAGGCCTTCCCAGCCAGTCAGTGTTCATCCATCCGCTCTCCAGCCTCCGAGATACTGTTGGATTTTACCTTCAGCGGGCTCTCTCCTTCCTTTTAATTCTACCATCTTAGTTGAATATTAGAAAATGGAAGAAATGAACGAATCCATGCTCATGTGCTATATTAACCATGAGTTGCCTTCATTTTCTTTTTCCTTCCTTCCTTCCTTCCTTCATGTTACTTGGAATTGAACTCAGGGGTGTTCTACCTATGAGCTACACCCCCAGTCCTATTAATTTTTTTTTTATTTTGAAACAGGGACTTGCTAATTGTTAAGTGGCTGAGGCTGGCCTCAAACCCGTGATCCTCCTGTCTCAGCTTCACAAATCACCACCGTGCCTGGCTTACCTTTATTTTCTTCCTTGCACAGAATGCTGTCCTTCGCTTGCATTTAGCGACTGCACTATTTCCTAGCTCTAGTTCATTGCCGTCTCATCCAAGTAGAAGATTAAAGTACGTACAACAAGAAAAGACCGTTTGTATGCTGCCTGATAGAGAATTAACTAGTCAATCTTAACATTATGGAAAGTAGTCTCTTTACTAGCTGCTCATCTAAGAATAAAACAAGAAAATGGTTCCTATTTAAATTCATCAGAAAAGTTTGTGTTTTATGAATGACGATTTTACAATGTCAAAAATACCATTTTTGTCATCTACTATGCTACATATAAGATGTTGCTGAATTGGTATTGTACTGGGTGCTGAAATAACGTGAAGGGCTAAAAACATAAGATTTGATCCTCTGCCTTCATGTAACCTCATTCCTTGCTTTATTTAGCTTCTTCATTATTTCTGTTTTATCAAATGTTTTGTGGGAAATACGTTGGGTCAGCCTTGGGCTTTGAGTCCCCTCCCAGCCCCGTCGTGATCTTGCCAAGGACATTTTCCCTATTTTGGACTCTAGCGAGGTAAAAGATAGGTTTGCTAGTGGCGTTGCTAGAGCACAGAGTTAGCACTACATTTCGGACTTCGTGATTTTAGTACAATCAGATTAGCCTTCTCTGCTCTTTCTGAATAATATTAATTCCTGGGATGCCTCTAATAAATTAAATTTGTCAATGTAGCTACCACAATTCTGCTGTGGCTGCCTGAAGGTTTTGTTTTGTTAGCATTAGGAAGGGACGAATTCAGAAAACATGAATTTTCTCCATGAGGTTGTTTAAATTCAGCTGACATTTTAATGTGCTTGTGTTTGAACTTGAGTGCCACACACATTTTTGGGGCTGGTTCCCTGGCTCCTGTCACTGGCTCATCCTGTTTCCCAGCACTGTATGACTGTCCTTTGCCCCAGGTCTGAAACCACCAGATTTTGAAACTTTGTACATTTTATTTCCAGGGCTAATTATAGGAGCTTGTAGAGACCTACACATTACCAATAGTATATATCTATAGATGATAATATAACATCATTGACTGATAAAAGTAAGGTAAATATTACTTAAAAGGTTTTTTTTTTTTTTACTAACCATAAAGTGCCAGATAGAAATGTGATTTCAGGGAAGAGTTACCAATTTTCTAATACTTTCTTTTTTGAACTTATTAAGGTAAGTCTTTTTTTTTTTTTTTGCAAGTGTCGTTTGGCAATAAAAATGAGGGGAAAACAAAACAAAACAAAAGAATACACAGAGAGATTTAAATGGCAGAATGCTCCTGTATACAGACACCTAATCGGAGATTAAGAAGTTGATACTGAACAAGGTTCCTGAGAACGCTTGTATTTTCCATCTCTAACGAAGACAGATTTCCCATTACACCTCCTTCCCAGTTCTCGTCTCGGGCCCGGCGCCCTCGGAGCTGCTCCTCTTGCTCCATTGGCTTGTCTTCCAGCTCTCGTGGCCTGTGCTGCTTTTGCCATGAGCGGATGCCACGCGGCACAGGGGCTAGAGATGAACAGTGGTGGTAAGGCTACACCTCACCACCTGGACCCTGCCAGCCTCCGTCCTCACCACTTTTCCAAAGCACCATCCACTTCTAGCCAAAATAAATACATAACACCTCTCTCCCCCTCCCAGTGTCATTGTCTTTGCCCGACGAACTGTCACGTGTCTTTTAAGACCGGGCCTGAGGTGTCAGCCCCTCTGTGGGCCTGTCCTTGGTTCTCCTGGATGGAGCAGGCTGGCTGCTCCTCAGCTACCCTGCTCAGCTCAGGGGAAGCCGTGGTGTGCGTTTTACCTCCGTGCCTCCTGCCAGGCTGGACGCCTGGGGCTGGGGCTGTGGTTCCAGGACCTACCTGGGGTTTTTATGTGTGGTGGCTCTCACTAAATTATTCACAGATGAATGGATCATGTAGTTGTTGAATAAGTAAGAGTTTCTGTTTAAAGTAAGAACCAGGTCAGTGCTGAGAACTGCATTCAACTTCTGTCTCCTGGCTTGTCCTGTATTCCACTATTATACCTACTTTTTCTTAGGAAAAAAAAAATATATTGCCCTCTCTCATTGAATAAGTACTAGCTTTAACATAGAAAGAAGGAATTATTTAAGACTGAACTTCTATAGGTGGCAATGAACCTTGGAAACTACCAAAAAGGAAGACAAAGTCCTCATTCCTGGTCATTCAGAAAAAAGAGCTTTAAGTCGCAACTCTAAGGGGGGAAAAAAAGGATGTAGTCACTGAATGTAAGAAGTAAAAATACAGATAAAAATAAACATGAGTATGTAATTCAGCTTGATTATTTTAGCTACTAAATTCTCCTGATGTGTAGAAACATACAGATTTTCAGGGAGTTTGGCCATAAACTACAGATAATTGCAGAATCTCAAACATTCTTGAATTAAACATCAAAACATTGTTTTGATCATTTCAGAATGTATCAACTCTAATAATAATGAAATGATGATAATGATGGTGGATACAAAAGCCTTTTTTATGAGACGTTTTACTCTTCCAAACCCTAGGAAGGGTCTTCTCCTGGTAGCTTGTCCTGAGAACATCATCCAGTGCCAGAAACAGGGTCACGAGCCAGAAGGATTGCTTTTAAATTTGGGGCTTGTGATCTATCTCATCCCAATTTGTTTGTTTGTTTGTTGATTTATTTATTCATTTATGTGGTGCTGGGCCTCAAGCCCAGGGTCTTATGTTTGCTAGGTAAGCACTCTACCACTGAACTACTCTCCCCCAGCCCCAATTTTTCTTTTAGTTAGTAAAATCGTGGAATATTTATGGAGTATTGTTTATAAATGACTCCGTAAATTTGTAACTTGGAATTTAAAAAAAAATGTATAGTGTTACATATGTTTAAATATAGGTTGACGTTTAAGTATTTGGCTCACCAGGATAGCGAGCCAGATTTCTAGTCACCGTGAGACTTTTCTCTTAGCCAAGTGTTAATTACTATTCATAACGTGTATGCAGCATGAGGATTCTGAAGGCATGAGACACATCTTTTTTGGATCTATAAAGTGTAACTCTACTGTTTTTGTTTGTTTTGGTTTTGCTGTCATCAGAGTGACTCCTGGCTATTTCCCACTAAAAGCCTAATAAATCTATAATAAATGTTCTGCTTTTTGTATCCCCTGTAGGTACTATGGTCTTTGGAACTGGGTCACTGGATTTCTGAGGAACCTTTCGAGCTTTCCAACTACTTCCCTGCAGCTCCTGTAAGTTAAATGTTGTTTTTTAATGGCATCTGCAATTTGGTGTTCTTAGTAATTATTATAGTCATAGACTCAACTTACTAACACAAGAGAAGTTATGCTTAAAGAGACATCTCCAAAGAACTTAACATTTTTAATCTCTTTGTGAGAACATACTGAGAATGTAAAAATATTCTGCAAAAAGGTAGTGAGAAATAGTTTCAAGAAATTTTAATTATGAAAGCCCTCAGGATTGAGGAAAACAAAAAAGATAAAAAAAAACCTAGATTCTTAGGAAGGTAGCATTTGATCATTTGATTTTGCTTACTCTTTTAAAAAGTATTGCTTTTACTGTTAATGGAGATAGAATTGATAGGTATAAAAATTGTGGCTTGCTAGCATTAGGATGTGGCATTTATATTTTGTTGTTTTTCCTGAACTCCACTTCAGCTTTGCTAACTTTAAAGTATTTCAAATGTTTAATGGGAAAGTTCCAGGTTCTGTTTTTTAAAAGATTAAGTAATAACCAAGTGTGTAATTGAAGGCCTGCTTGGAAGCAGGATTATACAGAATTTGTCTCTCATTTGCAATGATGATGTGGACTGGTTGTGACAGCTTATTCTTTCAGAAGATTTGTGCCTGACAGCTGAGTGCTGGTTTTATCTGCCTGTTCTTGTTTCGTGGTTGTTGAGGGAGCCTCTGACTGTAACAGCGAGAGGGTGAACTCTGCTCTCCAGGCCCCGCAGTTATCTGGGTTGTTGCTTTGCTTTTGTTTTCATTTTTAAGGTTACTGTTTTGATTTCCTTTCAGCTTTGTAAATGTTTTCTTAAGGAGAGAAAAAAATTCCTCCCAGCAGGACTATTTGTTTGAATACTGTGTAAGGAATTGAAGTGTAAAGTGAAAACACAAATTCTTCCCATTCTCTGTCATGAGAGATTATATATAACTCAGAGTGACATAGTGAGGTTTGTCTTTGAAATTCGTTTTTCCTGCCTGCATGGGAAATTGATACAAATTAAGCATGTCGTTGCCAGTTTTTCCTGTATTATCATTTCCCCACCTCGATATCCGCCCTTGTGGTCATTGAAATACCAGAAAATTATTGTTGTCTTTTGAAACTGTGAAATTCTCTTATTATATTGGATGGTTTTTAGCTTGATACAAAGCCATGACACCCCTGATGAATTTTTAAAGCTCTCTGAAATGTAATAATAGAAACAGCTCTGAGACAGGAAGGTTCTTCACATAGTAAGTTGTTGGAAAGTACAACGTGGTGGAGGGAAACAGAGCCCAGACTCCTCCAGAGTCCACAGGCTGACTCAAACATGTAGCAAAACACAAGGGTTCTAGACCTGGCTCTGTAGGAATGGATTAGAGAAGGAGAACAGAATAAAGACAAAATCATGGGAGAACAGTATGAAGTAAAGATAGCCAAGCAGGAAAAGCTGGCTTCAGGCTCAACTCTAAACTTCCCAGTAGTTAACCAAAAATGAATAGATGAGCCAGGCACAGTAGCTCCCCTCCCCCGTAATTCCAGTACTTGGGAGGCTGAAACAGGAGGATCTCCGGTTCAAGGCCACCCTCAGCAACTTAGTGAGACCCTGTTTCAAAATAAAATAGGGCTGGGGTATAGTTCAGAGGTATTAACTATACTATGAAAACTTTAAAAGGATTGAAAACTATAGGACTTAAGGTTCTGCAGTCCTGATAATAAAGCTATGCTCTCAAAATTATCTGAAAGCATTTGAGTATCCAGTGAACATCAGATTTTGTTTTTTTCATTCTAAAACACTTTTTTTCAGTTTGCTGATGAACAAAAGAAGAAAATCTTACCAATTCAAATTATTTTTTCCTTAAATAAATTTGGAGGTGAGTCTTGAGAAGTATAGCTTTGTAAATGTCTTAAATGGAATACTTTCCCAACCACAAATTAAATTTTAGTTTAGTTTTCTAAAATGTATCTTACTAGAAGAGGAAGTAGATGCCTGTATTAGAACGCTGAGAAGATACTAAAGCACAAGAAGATAGTAAAGTAAAATACATTATTTTCTTCATTAAAAATCAAACTTTTCCTTGTCATGAGTCACAGGTATTTTGCAACCAAATTACAAAACTGCATCTATCATCGTACAAGTTAAACATAATCATTTCACCTAATAACTTATATTTAATTACTAAAATACCTTCATATTTAACAGTCAGGCAGAAAAAAATAGTACAATCTTTATATAAACTAAAATAGTACACACTTCTATCAATAAGATCAGAGATCCTGGAAGAGTTCACCATAAGAACTTGAAATATGTATGAGCATTAACTTAAAACTAAGGTGTCAACAGATATGTAAATATGCTGTTTTGAGAATGAAAATTTAAAGCACCTAAGAGCACTCTGTTTTTCCAAATATTAAACTGCTAATAACCACTTCTCAGAAAATCCCTGAATGTAGAGTATATTTTTATGGCTTAGAGAATTTTATCTTTTCATCGTGATAGTGCTGCTGAATTCAGAACATATGGATATTTACACCATCTATAAACAGTGCTTAGAGGAATCCGTTCCAAGATTATCTGTACTATATAACATAAGTGTTCTGTTTTCCAGTTATTTACTGATGAACTCGTACATAGCATTCTTGGTGTGACAGCAGGGTGTCAATTGTCAGTCTAGCTCTCAGTCTTGAATCCATCTCCGCGTGCGTGTTCTACCAGCCACAAGACCAGGTCTCTGCTTGCTTTGGGTTTCGCGTTGGTTCACTGGGACGCAGGTTTAAGGGATGAAGCTCCCGGGCTCTAGTCTGGAGTGTGGTCTGAGGTGGAGGTGGAGGTGGCAGTGCCCTTCAGTACTTGGGATCAGCCATTGGAATAGTACAATGTAGTCTCCCTGGGGCGCGCCCAGGCATTTAGAAATCCACGGGTCGAATCATCATGGTGGTGGCCTTGAGCGAGTAGCCTGACCCCTTCCAGTAGTACCACTTAATACCATTGAACTTATTTGTGTTCTGCCTTTGTGGGTAGTACATTCCGTTCAAGTTGGAAGGACCACATGCATCAAACCACCAGCCTGTGAAAATAAAACACAGAAGGACTTAGGGACCAGGTAGAGCCAGCTCTGTGCACAGAGGTAGAAACGCTCAGCTGAGCCAGTAGCCATGTTCCATGCCTTTATAGCAGGCATGTGCGAATCATCCTGGGCATAGCAGGTGCTGTGTTGGCAGCAGCATGGTCCCCAATTCACACCCATGGAAGCATGGCTCCGCTATGTTAAATGTTCTCACGAGCTTTCTTGCTCCTTTTCTATTGTGCTATGCAGAAAGCCCCGTCATCCACGGGCATCCTGATTTGGTAGCGACATGGCACGACTGGAAGCAGGGATAACTAGAAATCTTAAGAACTGTTGGGAAGCTCTCATCACGCCAGGATTACTTCCCAGGTGTACAGATCCAAGCTCTCCTCCATCAAAAGGTGTTTTGGTTGAAATAGAACCCATATGCTACGTACTCAGTGAAACTAGATAAAAAAGAAATACAAGCGAGAGTGGTGTGGTCACTAAGCTGGAACTAGGGCAAGAAGGGGGCACCCAGCACGCAGGGTGGAACAGGATTCCCCTCCACACCACAGTCCCCGGGCGCAGCCCACAGTCGGGGACCTGCCAGGTATGAGGGTTTGCAAAAGGGATGACCTCCCTCATTTCACAGGTGTTCATCTGAATAAATATCCAAAGCCTTGTGTCGGAGGGACACATATTGTATGATATCATTTACATTAATTTTTAAAGTAGAGAAAATAGCTATTACTGATATTGCCATACTTAGTAAAATAAAGTGAATGAACATCAATTCAGGGGCCACCGGAGGCAGGCAGGGAGTGGAATTGGTAGAGTAGCTTTTGCCATAACGCTAAGATTTTATTCCTTAAAAATTCTGATGCACAAACACCTGCCTGATGCCTACGCGTCAGAGTGCACGCGTGGTTGTCTCCCACCGCCTGACTTCTTTCCTCATCTCCGCTCTGTGGCTGGAGCGATTCAGACTACAGTGAACGTGTGAGAAGCTGCTGCTCAGGGTCCTTGGGCTCTTCAGGAACACCGCGGTCACAGACCTGTCCCTCTGGAGCCTGTCGTCAGCCTGTCTGCGGCACTTACTGTCCAAGCAAACAGCTCTCCGCTCATTAGCTGGCGTCTTCGTGGTCTAGACCAGGGCTTGGACTCCCGCCTTTTTACAGCCCAGACTTCACTTTCTCTCCTGGGCTTCTTTTCTCCTCCCCAGCCTCTCCCCCAGTTCCATTCTCAGCCCCTAAATCTTGATTTGGGTGAGTAAATGTATTGTTTCCTTGGTTATGAGCACAACTCTCCTAGTCTCCTGAGCAGCCCGCGGTAGACGGGTGGTCTGGAAAGCCCCCGCGTCTGCGGCAGCTCGGGGTCCAGCCTGGGGGAATGGCGGCAGGCCATGGGAATGGACAACCGTGGGGACGGCAAACCGTGGGTATGGCCGGCTGTAGGGAAGATTCGGTTTGTTTCCCCCCTGGCCCGGACCCGCCCTTCTCTCCTGCATTGGCTTAAAGAGGATTATTGTGGTGGGATGAGGGAGACAAGCAGCTTTTTTAAAAAAAAAAATCTGCATAATAGCTTTCTCTCTTTAAGATAATACGGCTAAGGGCCAAGGCCCGTGTCACCAAGTGGCGACAGTATCGCTTTTTTAGTGGGGCCTAATTCTTCCAGTAGTAAAGACCTGACAGTTAAGGTAAAGAAAACGACTGCATTTCACTTTATTTTCTTAAGTGAACTCTCCGCTCAACTGTCAGAGGTTCTTAGCTGAAGCCGAGCCCTCTGTTCCTAAGTCCCTCATATTTATAAAACACACTGGCCCAAACTCAGGCCTCACTTTTCCTGGGTGAGCAATGACTCAAGTTTTGCCAGTTCTGTTCGTGTTCTTCACGAATTTAGCCCTGCCAGTTTCTGTTTGCACTGCTGGAAGTGATGTTGTCGCTATTTTAAATCTTTTTGTGTTTTTAAGAACTGGCTTGACAGCATTTGTCAGACTTTTTTCCTTATCTCTCTCACTCCTAACTGGTTCCCAGCGCTCCATTTCCAAACCTTCAAGTACCAGAAGGGTGCTGGTAGTGGGTCCCTGTCCCTGAGCTCTGACGTGTTTCTGAACCCCATCCGGCTCGCCGAGTGGAGCCTGCTGCAGCCTTCAGGACGGTTTCTGTTTTCCTTTTTTTTTTTTTTCGGTACCGGGGATTGAACCTGGGGGTGTTCTACCTCCACGCTACACCCCCGGCCCTATTTTATATACTTTATTTTGAAACCGGGTCTCACGAAGTTGCGGAGGCCTCAGTAAGTAGAGAGAGAGAGGGAGCTGAGGCTGGCCACGAACCCAGATCCTCCGGTCTCTGCCTCCCAAAGTACTGGGATTACAAGCGTGCGCCACCACGCCCAGCATCTGTTTTCCTTTTTAAAGCAATCTGACACGAAGGGCGGGAAGCAAGGAGGCCGTGATCTAATGTGGACCATCGCTCATTCCACTCCAATGTGCTAAGAGGAAGCTGACTAATTAGTTTTTTTGTGTTTGTGTTTGCTGTGTAATAATGAAATCCTTACCAAAAAAAAAAAAAAGGAACTGAAAAATCCCTTGTTGGAACATTAAGTTATTAAGTAGAAGAAAAGGAAATGGAGGTGAAGCATCTCTCTGACACCTGCTACCCAGCAAGCTGACCCAGGAGAGCTTGGAGAACATCCTGGGTCCCCACCCCCGGCCAGGGCCAGTCCTGAGGAGACACAGGGACACTTCCAGCCCCACTGCATAGACTCACTTCAAACTTAAACACTCTACAGAGTGAAAAATGAATTTGCCTGGATCGGGCTAGTATTCCTACTTAGGAAACGTGGATGTTGTCTCCAGTTAGAGTGTGAGGTCCCAGCTGCCAGCTTTCAGGCTAGGAAGTTGCTCTGGCCGCTGTACACAGGAAGAGAGAAGAGCCATCCCTACCTCCGGTGAGCATCTGCGAGCACTTGCAGATGCATTTGTCGTTGTCTGCGTCCTTTGTGCTGAAATCATTTCCTGGTTGGCTGATGCTGCTGATTTTGCCGGCTGTGCCTGAAAGTCCTTTAAGGTGAATCCTGCAAGCATGCAAAGGAAAAAATAAACGAGGTAATTGGCTTGGGTTGTTGATGGACCGTAGTGGAAAATTTTTCCTGGTGAAGAATTCCATTCTACAGAAGAGCATTGCTGTGCTGGCCCGTGCACTTCGGTGCCTACTCTGGAGAAAACATTTTGCACTGGTATAAACAGGAACCAACTTATCATCAAATCCTTCGGCACAGGGGGATGTTTTCATGAAAACTTCAACACATATCACTTGCACGAGCATCAGCAGGGACTGCAGGGCCCTGTAATTTCTTTTCCTGCTGCTTTCAGATAAACAGAAGAGGGGGGGACTATGGCATAAGGGAACCTTCCCGCAGGTCCCCAGTCATCAGCCAGATGGAAAGGAGTCCGAGATGGCTGGACAGCCTCAAACTCATGGTTTTTAGCAGGGGCAGGGGCGGCAGGGAGAGGGGAACAGGCAAGAGCAGTTGTTGAGTTTGGAGCAGGAATCTACAGAACTGTGTAGAGAATGAATCCCTCGGGCTACTTTGTCTCATTTCTGTAGAGTACTGTAATAAACCTGTTCCACCTTGAGAAGGAAACAAATGTCATACTAAGATGCTAGGTAAGAGCCCATATTTTTAGAATATTGCAAAAGTCTGGCTCACATCAGCCACCTGTGGGCCAACAAGGACAACCTAAGGCAAGGGAGAATTGTGATTTTAAAAATTTCCCATAGCTATGCTAGAGTCGCTGCTACAAAAAGGCGGTGGGCAGGTGGTTGAGGGCAGATCAGGGCTTGCCCTCCGCGATGGGGATGGCCGTGGGAACAAGGTGTCTCTGTGCTGGCATGTGAAGTGTCGGGCTCAGAGCCTGGCTCGCTGGGTCCCCAGGTCCTGATGGAGATCCAGACGTAGGCCAGGCCAAGCCCTGCAGCGGGGGCAGGAGAATTGAACTTTAAGACCCCCGAATTATGCTTAGCCTTGGACATAGTATCATTTTCCAAGAATTCATGTTGGAATGGAGTACCAGGAAGACAGGCAAGATTTGCTGGTTCCGGGCACGTGGGCAGGTGTGTGCCCGCTCGCCGGTGGCAGCCTGTGAAGCAAGGGGCTTTCTTCATCTTACATAGGAATCATCCAGGTTCCGAGATGGGAACCTGGTCAAAGCCAGGACTCAGAAACTATGGAACTGGGATTTGCACTGGGTGCACCTAACTCTTCTGTTGTTCCCACCCGGCACATACCTTGACAGAGGTCTTTGTTGTAAAAAGATCCGGGTAAGGAACGTGTCAGGTAGAGTCCCCTGAGTACGGATCTTAAGTAACTCTTGTGTTGAGGACTTAGAATGAAAATATTAATATAGTAGCCCTGCAGACTTCACTATATGCACTGACTGAAGCTCCAAATTTTGGTGTGTTCCTACATGTTTCAAAAAGGAGACAGACCAGCTCTGTCTCCAAACACCTGCCTCAAAATGTTCCTATAACGAGTTCTCATCACGGTTGGGATTTTGAAACTCTTTTATTTCCAACCTCTTCCCATTAACCCCGGGAGACCTGAGATGAACTGCCTCCCTGCCATCCCCTCCTTTTAACTCTCCTATCTCCTTTGAACAGTTCATTTTCATGGACCTCATTTCATTGCCCCAAAGGCAAGCGCAAGAAGGGAGAACACTCGTTTTCATTAGTCTCTGTATAATTTTAGATGGTTCCATGGCTCAGTGGTTTAACATGCTCTCTTTTAAAATTTGGTTATTAAGAATAGCCACACTCTTGAAAATTGCTTTAAAATGGCTTCAGTTGATTCTGTAGGACAATGGGATAAAGAGGGGATGTGTATTTTAACAATTAAATCTCAGCATTTGTATTAAACTGTTGGAGTGTTTGTGAGAAGTGTCCAATTTTTAAGGTTCAATGTACAAATAGCTTTTTGTTCTATTAAAAAGAGTTCTAGCCTATCGATGTGTTTATCCATTTCTTAGAACATGTACTTCTCAGTTTTCTAGCATCAGGAGAATATTTCTTTGGGGTAGGGGAAGACAGCTGCTCCCCACAACTGGCATTCTGAAGCACTGTAGTTAAGAGAAGCTTTAGTTACATCACAATTCTCTTATCACATCAACATCAGGTTTATTAGGATAATTTTCATGTAATATGTATTTTATGTTTCCAAGTATATTAAGCCTTCAACCAGTGAGTGTGTTGTTTTTTTAATGGCATATCCAAAAATTGATTGTATTTCTAAAAGAAATATGTTCTAAGAGCCATCTCAGTTTAAAATATTTTTATAATGTCAGCATACAAGGGTAATGACCCATTTTGTAAAATCTTAGACAAACAGTCTAATCCTTAATTTTTGTGTTTCTTTCTTTTTTTAAAATTTCTCTGTTGTAGATCCCTAAGTGTTGCCAGTTGGGAAAATATTTAGCTTGGAGGTAGCACAACAAGACACACTTGTGTCTCAGGGCGCACTGAGGTTCTGATCTCTCTGCAGTCGAGTGGGACCTCCTCCGTGGAGCCCACACGTCTATCTCCTCGCTCATCTCCTAAGCAGCCCTGCGCGCTGTAATGAGACTTGGTGGACTGTGCTTCAGTGACTTTTTAAAAGTCACCTCAGTGTTCGTCTGTTTTCAAAACATGCTTCTGGATCTTGATCCCCTGTCCGTAAAGCAGGGCGTCCTGGGCATGGGCGGCTTTCGACTTCGGGCCCCTGGACTTCCAGCCAGCTCCCCCGTGCTGCTCCCAGGGACCCTCCCTCAGAAGCCCACCCAGGACCGTTCGCTGGCTTCCAGGGGGTCTCAAGGGCATTGATGACATGGCGACGGGACTGTGGGCCAGGCGATGGCCGCTTTCTGTGCGGTTCCTGTTGAGCTTTCTCTGCCCACCTGTGGCCTCAGACTAGGCGTTCTCCAACGTGTGCTCCAGGAGTCTGTGCTCTGGACTCCGGCGGAGCAGCGTTGGTGACAGCTGTCCTGGGGCCACTGGCCCGCTCCCACTCCCCCTGCCTGTGCATCCGAGGGCGCCCGAGGGTGCACTTAGGCCCCAGCTCCTCCGCCTGTGGCTCTGCTCTGCTCACCCTGCGGATGGTCCAACCCCTTCGCTGTCCTCTGTCTCTGCTCTTACTGTGCTTTAGAGCCAGAAAGTAAACTCCTAGTCAGGGGCACACACGCTACTGGAACATTCAAGATTGTCGCCACCGTGGGTGGGGACAGGACAAATACCAAGGGGTGCTGTGAATCGGAAGTACCTTCTATTTCAGAGAGCAGAGGAGTTGAGTAACCATCCCACCTGATTTTGTCATTATTGAACTTGGCAACTAATCCTGACTTTAGGATTGAATACAACAATTAGATGTGTTTAAGCGTAAAAAAAAACATAGATCAACTTCTAATAGAAGTTTCTTTCTTTTAGAAGAAAACAGTGTAGTCCCAGGTATCGTCTTTTATGGTTATTCGCATGACATATTATAGTAGGAACACTTAGCATTTACTTATTCTACAAGTAATTATGAGCATTCATTATCTGCAGGATCTAGTCTTCGCAGATACACAGGAAACAACAGACAAAAAGCCATCCTCATACAGTTTCCCTTATATTATAATAACCAAGACAGTAATAACTCTAAGAAGCAAGACCATTTAAGGTAATCTGAGTCTAGCTCTTGGTTAAATCAACATGACTCTGAGTCTCTGGCGTAATCACCCAGAAACTTCTCCCATTTGTTTCAGGTACAAACAGTTTACTTACCTGTAATTGAGCTCTTCACTGGAGAGGTAGAAGTGCTCATACAGGGAGTGGGCCTCGCTCCCTTCCCAGTCCGTCAGGTGTATCCTGAGCGCGTAGCGTCGCTGATTTGTCAGTTGCGAAACAAACTCATTCCCCAGCCAGTACTCTCCCGCAGGGTCACCGAATCCCTGTGCCGGCGCAGAAATTCAGTCACCTCATGGAGTTTCTCTTTATACATTTGAAATCAACAGTGTATCAGTTTACCATGGACTATCAACAGAAGTTACCCCGGTATTGTGAAAATGTGGGGTCTTTCATGTGGGGAAATAGGTGTGTGTGTGTGTGTGTGTGTGTGTGTGTGTGTGTATGTGTATTACTGGGAATTGAACCCAGAGGCATCCTACCTCCAAGCTATTTTGTTTTTTATTTGGAAACAGGGTCTTGCCAAGTTTCTGAGAGCCTCATTAAGCTGCTGAGGCCATCCTTGAACCTGCGATCCTCCTGTCTCAGCCAAGTACTGAGCCAAGTACTGAGCCAAGTACTGAGATGACAGGTGTGTGCCACCACGCCCAGCTCAGAAAATAGATTTTTAGAAAGTCAGTTTTAAGAAACTAAGCTGCTCCTGAAAGAACATTAGTGTTAGAATAATTAGAATGACTTGGGGCAGCAGCAGGGCAGACATGGTGTGACAGCTGGGTGGATGCAGTGTGCAGCACTCGCCGGGAGCTGAGCCTGCCCTGCGCAAGCCCCGCGTGCTGTTCTCATGGCGGTTTAGCATCTTCAATGGACTGGAGTGTTCTTTAGTGGGGACACCGAACACCACTGGGAAAGAACCCTTTCCTAAACCGCGAAGTCAGAGGTTTTGCATTTGTGAGTAAGGTTCGGAAGACCCTGAAATTTAGTTTTCACAAAGGAAATGATCTCTTCCGAGACAGCTTAAAGAATATCCTTACCACTTTGTATTCTTTCCAAGTCCTCTGGAAATCCACACTGCCGTCTTCGCGGTGCTGGATAACGGTCCAGCCGCCTCCGCCTGCTTCCATGTCACAGTAGGCCTGCGGGGAAATGGGGGTGCACAGTTACTGCCTGCCAGACAGTGACCCGGCGACCCAGTAACAGAGGGCGATGAACGTGCACACTTACTCTGAGACGATTCTGTGGGGGTTCTGGGATAAGCATGGGACACTTCTTTTTTTTTTAAACTTTTTATGTTCATTTATTGGTGCATTGTAAATTATAATTTTACATTTTGATATATGTCAGGGTATGAACATCATACTTGCACACATTGCACATTTAGCCCTCCCTCCAATCCCACCCTATTCCCTCCCTCTTCCTCTTTCATGCTCCAGATAGTGATTGAGTCTTATAAGTTTGTGTATGTACATCATGTGCTATAGTGTGTTAACAATTCTTTTCATCCTTTTTTTTATGGCACTGGGGATTGAACCCAGGGGCATTCTACCTCTGAACTACACCCCCAACCCCATTTTATTTTTTACTTTGAAACAGGGTCTCACTAAGTTGCAAAGGGCCTCACTAAGTTGCTGGTAGGCTGGCCTAAAACCTGTGGTCCTCCTGTCTCAGCCTCCCAAGTACTGGGATTACAGGTATGCACCACCACGCCCAACTACTCTTAACCTTTTAACAGTAAGTAAGTTGAAAACATAAAATGATGATAAAAATAAACAGTGCTATAATATGATGTGTTGATGAAAATACAACTTCCTTGTCACCACCCGTTCCAGGGTAAAGTCCCCACCCCAGTAGCTGACCCAAAGATGGCTGTTTTTGAGAGATCCATTGTGAACGGGGCATGGGGGCAGATGGCCCGGAACCTGACACCTCCAACCTGTAACATCATCAACTGTGTTCACAGCCTCAAAACAGTTTCTCTAAATGCCAGCCCCTATCCACTCTGCAGCCATAGAAAGAGGACGCCCTTCACTGCAGAGCTCCCAGGACTCCTGTCACATCCTCACGCCGTGGAGCGGTTAGGCTTTCTCTCATGCACTGAAAGTCAGGCTTCCTGGGTCATCCCTGGGCACAAGGGCCTTGGGGCACCAGTGTGCCCGTGGGAGGTGACCGGGCCAGGCAGCTCTGCCCTGGGCCATGAGTTCAGATTCTCTACGCTTCGCTCACCACCCATGGTATTTTTCTTTCCAGCTCTTCATTTCTGCCTTTAAACTGACTCCGGGAGTTTAAACTTTGTCCAGAACACGGAATTCTTTCTTGGGCTAAGAGCATGCATGCTCAATTTCAACTCAGCTGGAGTTTTATTATGAAATTAAAACCCCCTGAAAATACAATTACATAAAGAGTTTTCAATAATGAGATTATAGCAAGACAAAGAAGTTTTCCAGAAAGCAAGATAGTTTCTCTACAGCATACAAGGTAGGAAATATTAAAGTTAAGGGTCAAAGCCAATTATAAATATTCTTCCTTTGTTGCTTGCCAGGATCTTTTGGAGAATCAGGGAGACAGTTTGGTCAGGCTAAGCTTAGATGTGGATTGTTCTGTATTTATGAGTTAGGGTCCTAGGGGCGAGAACTAAAAGTGAACCACGATGGCACCTGGCCCTACGTTTGAGGCTTTCGTTTGAGGTGGGCTGCCCGCATCTCATTGCGAGTGGCGCTGGAGAACTGATGCTAGAACACCTTGCTCTGTGGGGCTTCTCTCCATCACTACGCGGTCCCTGTCCCTGAAAGTCCTGGGTTCACAACACCTTCCCCAATGCCCTGTTGTTTGGAAAGATAGGTGCCATGAAAGAAAATTATACTTATTAACAAAAAATTTCCCCAGTTTAAATTAATCAGGTGTGTAAAATTGCTCTGCTAAAGGAAACCCCTTCATATCGCCCTGCGTTGATAGGATTTTTACCAATTGTCAGTGTTATCGTTGGGAACACCACTGTCTTCCAAGCCCTGGGCCAGAGCCAGGCCCTTTGCATGTATTATCTGTAATCTCACACAACTCTGCAGTGATAGACTCACTCTGCATTGTCGAAAGGAGTAAAGATTTCGTTAAAGTTGATTTGATCAGAGTCATCCAGCTATTAAATAGTGTATAGGATTTGAATAAGATCTATTTAAGTCCTCGGTAATATTTTTTCCACTACATCATGCTGCCAAGAACAGAGAAACTTGACCCTTTTTTAGTTAATAGGGCAAAAGTCCCTCGTCGCAGCTCCAAGTCAAAATCAGTTCATGAACAATACTGCCTCTTATTTGCCTGTGGTCAACGAAATGGTAAGTGCTGCTCAGTCCTATCAATATGTCTTTTTTTTTAAAATCCATTTAGTAAACACATTGAATAAGCTGTACTGGTTTGAGGACCCATTTCTATACATAAAAGTTAATTCTCTGATATCCGAAATGGTGTACCGGTGGGCTGACGGAATCAACATGGCTCTCAGGGAGCCTATCCTTGTTCTAAGAATATTTGATTCTAGCCAGGCATGGTGGCGCACCCTTGTAATCCCAGTACTTGGGAGGCTGAGACCGGAGGATCCGGGTTCGCGGCCAGCCTCAGCTACTTAGTGAGGTCCTCCACAACTTAGTGAGACCTGGCTTCAAAATAAAGAATAAAAAAAATAGAACTGGGGTATAGCTCGGAGGCAGAATGCCCCTGAGTTCAATCCCAGTAGTACACACAAAAAAATATTTGATTCTTCAGTGTCGAAATGACCATCGTGACGTTAGCAATGCTGAAAGGCTTGCTATCAGTTTAGAGGACACATTTATCTTGTTATGCGAGTCAGGGGCGAGAGTCTCCAATGCGGGAGTCGCTGCCAGTACGTGAACGACTTGAGCCGTGACGCTGCTCTGTTTGATTCCATGGGGGACCATGATATGGTTATTAGGTATTTTCTTAATACTTTGTCCAGATTTTTTCAAAATCAGAGGATTTCTAAAAGCTGAAGAATTGTGATTATTTTGGTCATGAAACTTGCAGAGAGAGAGAGATAGCGTTCAGGTATCCACATGACCAGGATGCATTTAGTGAAAATGATGAAATAGATTATATCAGGATCAGAGAAGCAGAAATACTCAGATAATGTGCAAGACCTCGCCACTCCAGTTACGAACCTGGAGGCAGTTAATACTTTAGGTTAGCAGGGTCTTGCATGGCTCAGGGACCTGATGCAGAGCTTGACGCTTTTCAGCAAAAAAAAAAAAAAATGCTCTATTTAAGTATTGTGCTCCAGCTCGCAGCCTTGCTTAAGGGACTGACTAAATGGTAAACACATAGATAAACATCAGGAGTCAGGTGTCCTGGGAAATTTAGGGAAGGAAACTATTAGGCTTCCAACAAGCAAAAGCTACCCTCGTGCGTCTGGTAAATGACCTTCTCAGTATCTATCTGGTACAAAAACCTAATGAGGTTTTCAAAAATAAAGTGCAATTCTTAGGTCTCTTGGAAGAAGATCTGTCCAAAGAGCTATCGAATATTCTTTTCTTGAATTAGATGGCCCGTGGCAAAATTGGGTACCCCGCCATGCAGAGGAGTTACGTTGTGGTCTCTGGGGGCAAACCCCAGTTA